>ADNK01000408.1:12500-20000 GCA_000320545.1 Bigelowiella natans CCMP2755 | reverse complement strand
CAACCTGTTTCTGTACTGATTCACGATCTGAATCTCTTTGTGACCGCCAGATATAAGTTTGATGGCTGTAGCCTGAATAATTGATGATGGTGACGATGACGAGGACAGGAGGACGGTAAAAACTATGATGATGATGATAATGATGTAGATGCACTACTGAGAGCTCATGAAATTTAATAGCGCAGTAATATCACAATTTGATATGGTATGAGAACACAATTGAGTGAGTGTGTGGAACGATCGTGTGCACGTGTTGTTGAGATGTGGTCTTTGTAAGCGTGAGGAGGAAGACGATAGATAAATCTCTTCATCACTCACCTGGGAAAGATCTAATTTCTTTTCGGGACGCTATGACGGCAATAATACAGGTATTCAATGTTACACACACACACACACACACACACACATATCAGTTCTTGAGTCTTCGGCATCAAGTCAAACAATACATGCAAATATCAATATACAATCTAAATTATATGTATATATTATACCATTTAATTGTACACCATCTCTGCTCCCATGCATATACTTACTACCATTTTCATTCCTTCTTTAGTGCAATCGGCGTAGAAAAGCGTACATCTGAGAATTTGAACGGCGGCAGTTAGAGGGTGCAACAACAAGCTATCACAACTGATTCCCTTTCTTCGCCTCCTCCTCTTCATCGCCTTTACGTGCATATGAAATAAATGCCTCTCCAAAGTGTCTGTCGTTATTGTTATGGTCTTCCCCCCCCTGCTCTTTCTCCTTCTATATGTAATTGTCATGTATATGTGACCCCTTTAATTCCATGAAGGCATGAACCTGATGATGATGATGATGATGATGATGATAGCAAACGTTTTCATGGTAGTGATGGCAGTAGCAGTAGCAGTAGCAGTGGTAGTAGAACTAGTAAGTCGTAGGCAAACAGTCATTCAATCTCTTTCCGTCATGGCTACTAAAGGCTCCAAAGAAGTAGTAGTTGATGATGATGATGATGATGGTTATAGGGGAGGGGATATCCTATCTTATCATACACACATCACTATTCACACAACTAACTCATCATCACCCATTTCTTCATTCTTGACGTTCGTTTCTCTATGATTCCCTGGATGAATAGATGGAGACAGGAGAGGAGGGGTGGAGAGAGAATGAGTGTGGGGAGAATCAACAGTCATGCATATCCCGCCCCATCTACGACTACCCTCTCTCTCTCTCTCTCTCTCTCTCTCTCCCTCTCTCATTCTCTCTTCTACTACCGAGATCACAGTCGGCAGGAAATAATCGGAGTCGTGTGCGGTGACCTGATGCTTTAAGGGAGGGAAGGTGGGGGGAAGGAGGAGGAGGAGGAGGACGAGAATACAACAGACCACTCACGTAAATCATTCGACGAAGGAGCAGTTCCTTCAGTGTGTGTGCGTGTGTGTGTGTGTGATAGAGAGAGAGAGAGATAGAGAGAGAGAGAGAGAATCCGTTTGCTACCACTACTACTACTACTACTACTAGTAGTAGTAGTAGTAGTAGTACTAGTACTTGTACTACCAGTACTACTACTACCTTCTGCCATGTTTTCTTGACTAGCTTCGCAGCGATATGCTCCTTTATTCTTCCAATTACGCTGTTAAGAGAATATTGATGTCACATTATTTGCACGAAACAATGACCATTCACACACAAGCACACACACACACGCACACACACACACACACACACACACACACACACACAACATGCATAAAACATTATTAATCGAATTCTTAAATTAAGTTTCATGGCGGTCGTTCTCTTACTTAAGGGATGGGTATATACATTACTTTTCTCTCATTAGAACAGAGAGGGGATGATGATGAAGAAGAAGAAGAAGAAGAAGAAGAAGAGTAACAACAACCACCAGGACTACCTTGGCTTCTTCGCCTTTTTATCCTGGTGAAGAACCCCGTTTGCGTTCTTCTTATTTCCGCCAAAATCGAATCTTACATACAATGGCAACAACACGGCGGCATCAAACTCCTCATGCTATCGTTGAAATTCCCTCCCCAATGATAATGATCTTCTTCTTCGCCATCTTCCCTTCACTGATAAGGTTCCTCTCTCTCCCCCGCTCTCTCCCTATCTCTGTGCTTTGTGCGTGCGTGCGTGTGTGTGTGTGTGTGTGTTTGTGTGTACGCACAATGAGCTAAATATACTCCCAACGATTTGGTTGGTAGCAGATCCCAGCAAGCTCACCTTCTTCCCAACCTATGATGCAACCACGACAACAACGTCGTATTATATTGTCACAAGGGGAGTTCATGCTTTATCGAAGGAGGAGGAGGAGGAGGAGGGAGAGGAGGTTATTTTCAAAGCCCACAGGGAACATAGGAAAAACGATGCTACTATTTGAAAGCCAGGAAATCAAAAAAACAACATATGAACGATGATAAATAACCCCTTGCTTATGTGTTCTCATGCAGGAGAAGGATATCAGCTTATGCTCAAGGCCCGAGGATGTTATAATGTACTGACGGCATTCAAGACCCCTCAATACCATCTCGCCCCCCACCCCCCCTCTGTCCAACCATACTACCTGTGGTACGAGGGACTTCACCCAAGCGACCATGAAGGAATTGATGGTGTGTCCGACTCGGAACTTCTCCAATTGAAGCTATTTGTGTTGCCGTAGTAGTAGTATCAGTAGTAGTATCAGTAGTAGTAGTTGTTGTTGTTGTTGTTGTGTTTAAGAGTCTTCGTACACATAAACATCATTCCCACTCATTCCTCATGCTAGCATGGGCAGTAGCAGTAGCAGTAGTATTAATAGTGACGGTGGTGAGCAAGCATCATAGAGTGCATGACTTACTAATACTACTGCGAGTATGATTGATGTGTACTACTATTGCTACTAATACTACTACTGAAACTACTACTACTAGCACTGACAGTTCTGGTTGATTCAAGGAAGTCTACATAAAGGGCCTCCTCTTTCACGCCTACGTGCAGCAGCAGCAGCAACACCACACCACCAACAACAACCATACAAATTATATGTATCAACAATATTCTACTACTTTTTTGAAGATTGATGTCAAAAAGTCCTAATGTTGTTCCTCCATCATGTTCTGATGATGAATAATAACCCTACCACCACTGATACTGCTACTTCCTCTTACTTACCCTTTTTCTCCAACGCTCCTTTGTAGCCGAGGAATAGGTCCTTGAGATAGAATGCTACGTTTCGAATCGTTACCTACCAATAATGATCTATTCAAGACGACGACGATGATAAGCAAGAAGAGGAGGCATAGATCGGCTACTCACTTACTTATTCCGTAGGCATAGAAGTACAAAACAGCACAAAGCACATCATCACCATCACCACTATCCTCATCAACAACGACAACAAGAAGAGATGTTCATAGTGTTCTCGAGATGGCGGGCAGTAGTACCCGTTTGACGCGCACCAGGAGGGGGAAATGATCTGGAATTGTGCCGATCATTGGGCGAAAAACATAAGTAACGAACAGACTCAACACAACACAACTCAAATCAACACTCAGGAGCAACATTATATATATATATATATATATATATATATATATGCGCACGCGCGCGCGTGTGTGTGTGTGTGTGTGTGTGTATGCGTTCATACTTACATCTTTATAGAATGCCTACATATTATATGCTTATCAGTAAAACGACTAAGTAGGGTGGGGAGAACCTAACATCTTCTGCACCGCTTCAATATCACCCAGTCTTAGCTTTGTTTCGTTGGAGTTCTCCGTAAGTTGCTCCTGCGTGTTTCATCCATGATATCACACACACACACACACACACACACACACACACATCAAGACTGTTAGGAGCAGGTCTTCGCAGTAAAAGCGGAGTTGTTTTAATAATTATTATTATTCATTATTGTCATTATTAATTATTGAGCAACTAATAGCAATATTACCAACGCCTTTGCACGAGGTGGGCGCCAATTATTGCCTGCAATAAAGGAGGTTATACTACTACTACTACTACTATACATGCACGATGACATAACATGTGTGTGTGTGTGTGTGTGTGTGTGCTATATCATGAATAAACGTTGGTCAGGCGAATGTTTTCTGTATGCATCATGCATCGTTCCCGACCCCAATCTTCAACATATGTCCATGAAATCTCCATTTCCATCTAACGACAACGAAAAAACAACAACATCAAAAACGGTAGTAATATTCAGGTAACGAGTTCTTCATGTGGCAGTAGTTGCAACTTCCATTTCAGCATTAGCAGTATCATCTTTATTTCCACATAATTCACAAGATTTGGGCAAATTAATCCAATAGAAGAAGAAAGAAACACTGTAAAAACACAGGAGTGATAAAAGCCCGACAACTTATTATCCGGGATTCAATTCAACAACCCCAGATATATGTGTAGAGGCAGTATTAATATTCAATTTTCTTCTCTTTCTTCTTCTTCTTCTATTTTCTTTCTTTCTCTCGATCGTTTACCGAAGCCTGTATTCATCAACCCATCAACCAACCCCAAATTCACCATTACCATTGCCATTATCATCATCATCATCATCCATCATCATCACCACCAGCACCATCATTTCCACCACCAATTTCCAAGGTGAGTGAGGGTTGCAGCGGAGAGTTTGTTTAGTTGTTGCTTAAAGATGGTGGTGGATTCGCAAACAAACGATTGTGTGCACGCTCTTGCTGCTAGCAAGAGCATTGCCGTGCAGTATATCATCATCATTATCATCATCATCAACAGCAGCAGCACCTCTCCTGCGGTGTGGTTGTGCTTAAATTCGGAATCTAGCAACGGAAACCAGCCACGAATACCTGGAGAGAAAAAGGTCGGACAAATATGCGCAAGCAGTCACACATTATATAATATCGAGCAAGCTGCAGCTTACAAACTGGTGTATTAATAGGTCTGCTGCTCCAGCCAAACACATTCCGTAATGTACTACTACTACACTAACAGCTGGTAGTATAATATCACGGACATCCAGGCTTTAGGGTTGGATCGTTCTTCCAGTGTTTGATGTTGTTCCAATGGCAGAACTCAGGGTTGACGTAGAGCCACTTCAAAGTCATTACCTGATTCATTAACATATTTTGTGTATGCATATATTTAATAGATAGCACTTTAATCTGACAATTAATGATACATGCCTAACGGCAACCACACATGTGCAAAGTAGTAACATATACATGCGTCACAACAAACGTGTACATAATTGACACATTATTATTCCTTGCCTGTACACACAGTTATAAATAGATACGGCATTGCTGCTTCTCTCCTCCTCCTCCTCTTCTTCTTCTTCTTCTTTTCCTCCTCGCTCATTCACTCAATCGCTCAGTGACTGCCTGACTGACTGACTCACCCAGTGGCCAATATAGGACGCCTTTACCATTCCCTGGCTCTGAATTGCGACATGCAACACCGCCGATGGGTCGGTCACGACGAATTTGAACGTTTCATCAAACAGAGGGCTGGTATTGAGTTGGTGCCCCAGCGTTGAGGCCTTCTGCCTTCTCACCTGATTGATGATAGTTTCCGTATATATGACGGAGATGATGGGAATGAGGATGGGGATCATGGCGGCAACAACGATGACGACGACGATGGCGACACCCAAAAGTATCAGTCTATTGTGATTCTCTTCTGTGTTTGACGGATGGCTATTTTGGTGGTCTTCTTCGAGGCAGCAGCAGCAGCAGCAGCATGTGTGAGTAGTAAAAGTAGTAGTAGTAGTAGTAGTAGGAGGAGGAGTAGTAGTGGTCATACCCTCTCCTATCTAATCCGTTGTCTGTGATTGTGATGATGATTTTTATTATTATGTGATAGAGGTGAGGTAGATAGAAAGGAAGGTAGGTGGTAGAGCGCACCGAGACGATCACTCTTGGGGAAGGATCCCTCCCGGAGTGCGTACGCAGATTCCGGGCCCTGATTATCCTTACCTAGATATATGATAGTGGTGGTGATGATGATGATGTTGATGCTGATGATTACGATGATGAAAATGGAGGAGGAGGAGGAGGAGGAGGAGGAGGAGGATGGTGATGATGGTGGTGATAAAACTCGTAATAGGCGTGCAAAGAAAGACGAGAGAATTCGCTTTCGCAATAGACCCGCTCTATTATCGAAACGGAAGAGGTTGCACCCACAACCAAAAAAGAACGGGGGGGGGGGGGGGGGGGGGGCACATATTCCGAAAAAGCAACACCTTTAGACAATTTGGCCAATTAAAAGGAGGCGGTATCTGCTTGTTTACAGCAGCCGCCATCTCTCCCTCCGCAATCATCCTGCCCATCCAAATATATTATTATTTATTGATATTATTCTTATTATTATTCTTAACACATAACGCGAAGCAGACAATACTTGCTGTGTATGACAACTTGAGCTTCCACCATCACAGCAACAACAATGGCTGCTACTGTTACTACTACTTCTATCACCTTGTAACCCCATTTACATTGAATTCGCCCTGATGCGTCTCAAAATTCAACATCACCTGTGTGTGTGTGTGTGTGTGTGTGTGTGTGTGTGCGTTTTGATGTCCTTTCTGATATTGCCCACGTGATGCACGGAATACATGCATTCGTCTCAATGATGTGATTTCTGCATTTTCCACCACTGCTTCTTCTACCGTGTCGAATTCAATATGGTCGATGTCTGCAACCCCTAGGAAGGCTGGTTTTGAAGCCAGAAACGTCGTTCTCACCTACAGGCAACATGAATGAATGACCGAATATGCAATAGCAGTATTCGCTATTCACGTTTTTCGTAAAACCGCACAATACAACAGCTGTGACTTCTGCTTTGGAACGTAACATTCAGCCGAATGCCGGAATAAAATCAATAATGTATAGATTGGGTGATTGGGGCTGTTGAGGGCTTGGGGAAGGAGGAGGAGGAGGAGGAGTTACGCTTGATATCCGTAAGGCCGACACGCCGTTCTTGTTGTCTTTATCCCACTCTGGCACGGGCATTTTGAAATTACCCTTTTTCCGGACCTTGATGTTATTATTATTTTATTATTATCATTGTTATGATATGCGTAGTAGTGGTAGAAGTAGTAGTAGTAATAGTAGAAGCAGTAGTAGTAAGTAGTAAGTAGTAAGCAGGTAAAGGTAGGTAGTAGTAGCCATAGTAGGAAGAGTAGTATTGTGATGGTGATGATAAAGAGGAGGAGGAATGATTCAATTCCCAAATTTTGGATGCAAGAGGTGATGCAAGATCATTTTTCATTCATTCATTCGTTAAAAGCTGTGTTGTCGGTTGGCCAGTCATCGTCATCATCATCATCGTCATCATCATCATCATCGGGGAAACAGCGTACCCTAATTGTCAGCTTCCCAGGCTGCGATTCGACAGCATGCGAGCGTTTCAAATCGTCAACGTCGTCGTCGTCGTCGTCGTCAGTATCGTCATCGCCGTTTTCAGCAGCAGTATCATTGGCCGCAGCGGTGCTGTCGTCGACAGCCGGCAGCTGCTTGTGCGCGGCGTTGAGGAAGAATG
>ADNK01000408.1:0-10000 GCA_000320545.1 Bigelowiella natans CCMP2755 | reverse complement strand
GAACCGAAAATGCACGTAAATTTTTGTTCCTTCAGATTCTTCAACTAGTTGCATGTTCGCGACCTGCACCGCACGCTTTGATGTCCTCGATCGAGAGACGCGTCTCCCCCCTTTTTCGATCAAACAATTTCAATAAAATGAATGTGAGGAAGTGTATCATTATTACCATCATCATCATTATCATCATCAGTAGCAAGAGTAGAGCCTTCATGATGCAACAGGTAAGAACTGTATGCGCCTCGAGGCATTTATCTCTCAATATCCTCCTCCCTTTCCTCCTCCCACATTTGTTACACGCGCACACTGCTACTACTACAACAACTACTACTACTACTACTACTACACAACCTGAAGGTCTTACTCCCCCCAGAATGGGATTTTTCCCACACAGTTAAAGTAATTTTGTCTCGATGCCGAATGTTCCTGACCATGTACGGAACAAATGTATAAATATTATATATATATATATATATATATATATATATTATATTGTTTTCCCTAACTGCATTCACATACTATTGTCACTTGAAAATCCACGTCTTGCTACCTACCGATAAGGAATTTGGATGACTCCAAAGTCAAAGCTATTTTCAGGCGTTGATTTGAGCAGCTCTGTTTTCTTTAAGGTTTTTTCACCGACTTTCACCTACATTTCCAATAAGAATAATACATCGTCAGAACACATCATCATCATCATCATCATCATCATCATCATAATTTCTTCCTCCCTGCCATTCCTGCTTTTTATCAGAGTGAGTAGTAAAAAGCTGGTCGGCAGAGTTCGGCAGCGATTTCCACAAATACACGTCAGCTAGCAGTGGAAATTAGAGCAGCGGAGGATCAACACTTTAGGACTTCACGTGCACGGTAGTTGCGTATTGAAATTCTATTTCTTTTTATATATTTTGTCCTGGCACGCCTGGTTTGCGATGAATTTGGGTGCCACGTAATTATCGTCTAAATTTTTGTTCGTAAATATTCACGACTCTAGATCCCTATCTCTTCGATAGTGCTCAGTATTGTAGACACTCTCCCGTTTGCTGCTGCTGTTGCTACTAGTCACTTACAATGATTACTACCTTTATGTAGCACTTTCTATCATGCCTATGACCCGGTGGAAGCAGGCCGACACCCTCTACGTGCCAGGAAATAGTCCCATCCTGGTGGTGATTGTTTAATTATTTAGCTATTCAGAAGGGGAAAAAACGGCATTGCCGATGATGCATATGATGATGATAAAGATAGTAGTGACGACGATGGTGACCAACTATTTTTGTAATGAGATGTGCTGGTACAAAGGAATGCAACTATAGAGAGAATGGAGACGAAGAGCCTCTCTCTCTCTCTCTCTCTCTCTCTCTCTCTTTCTCTCACATATTTGTTAATTAGTTCCTTAAGCTTCCCCCCTTCCCCCACCCCTCTCCCCATCATCATTTCCCCATCCTCCTCCTCGCATCTCCTCTTAACTAGTGAGTGTTGCAACGTACAACTAGTACATCTCCTCTTAACTAGTGAGTGTTGCAACGTACAACTAGTACCTGCGCTCCAATGATTTTCCGACACTCGGAAGGGAATGGAGACCTAAATCAGAAGAAGAAGAAGAAGAAGAAGAAAAAGAACAGAAGCGTTGCAGAGATCAATTCCATCTGCTCCGAATCCCCAAACCACGCTCAACTGGTACGACACGGCGGCTATGACATTCATTTGTGTTTGACATGATTTTGTAGGTTCATCATCTATATTCGTAGATCGAACGATTGTCGTGGAATGGCGGGGAAAATCATCATTGTTGTGCCGAAATTATTGAGTGGACTTAGTGACGACCATGGGGCACTCGTCCACCGAGCCAGGTTGACCAAATCTGTCAGTTTCATCGATAATTGCAACGAAACCTAATAATAGAAGATGTGATCATTTTCGGAGAGGGTGTATGTGCGTGCGTGTGTTTATATGTGTGTGTGTGTGTGTGTGTGTGTGTGTATTAACGAGAGAGAGAAAGGGAAAGAGAGGGGCAGGTTGGGGAAGAGCAGATAATATTTTTATCATATCTGCAGTAAAAGAGAGTGTTTCATATAATAATGTTATGATACATGTCAAGATTTGTATATTACATACACATTCTCTCTCTCTTTCTTTGTCTCTATCTCTCCATACACACACACACACACACACACACACACATCATCATCATCATCATCATCATCATCCTTCCTATAGTTGTTTCTTCGTTTTCATCATCATCATTTTCTTCTTCTCCTCTGTGGTATCTTTCTTCTACTTCTTCTCATCTAGTGTGTTGATCAAGTAGTAGTAGTAGTAGTAGTAGTAGTAGTAGTAATAGTGGCAGCAGTACCTTTTTGCACTTGACAAAATACTGGTGGGGAAAGTCGGGAGGGTTTCCAAAGCCTACGTCCATAGCTAGGATAGAAAGGTACAAGCGATTTCCCCATATTGAAGGACCGAGATGCACCTAAGACGACGATAACAATGAAACAATAAATAATAATTCGGTAAGAGAACTCTCCCCCCGCCTCCCTCAATTCACTCCCTAAGAATTATCGTAATAGTCGTCGTCATCGTCGTCCCATTCCCGAATTGCTGTCCTCCCTGTACCGTTTTGAAGTCCATTGGAAATCCATTGAGGGCGGTGTAACGGAGGATGACAGTCAACATCCACCCCACGATCCTATGGTCGCAACCATCATAGCAGCAGCAGCAGCAGAAGAAGAAGAAGAAGAAGAAGAAGAAGAAGAAGACACAGGTCGTTCATAGTGTGGGGGGGGGGGAGGGTTTACATATGCTGCACGATGTGGTTTTTGAACCACTTATTCTTTTCAGGAGTTTGCACGTTTGTTCGTTGTCATTGTGTATCTTGTTCTCTACTGAGTATTTGTGTGGGACAGGTACACCAGGCAGGCAGGCAGGCAGAGGTAGCACTTGCCTTGGATGAAATAGAGCGATTCCTATAGCCCCAATTACCGCAGGGACGGCCAGAGAAATACCACCGTCATTCAACCATGCAATAATCCAATATCCTGAACAATTATATATATATATATATATATATATATATATATATTATGATGATGAAGATGATGATGATGATGATGATAGTTCTTCGAGCTGTGCACTTAATTTGATTCATTGACACTAAGGACGTGGTTGGCTACCTATTAACTCTCCCCCCTTCCCATCCCCCAATGTTCTTATATCGTCCCTACAACAAGTCAAATTCGCTACGATGACCACCGACCGAAAACGAGCATAAGTGCAAATGTTAGAATGGTCTTCGTGAGATCCTTAGCAGCCCATTCAGCAACATCGTTCAGAATCCATGAGAGTGTGCTTTGCTGTTCAAGCCTAAAGGCGAGTTGTTCGACAGCATCGGTAGAGAAGGAGAGAGGGGGAGAGAGATAGGAGAAGAGAGTAGAAAGAGATAAGAGATTATGACGGGAAGTATATCATTTTCTTGCCGAAGGAAGTAGTGTACATTTTCACTATCTCACACGACGCACAAATGATTCTATGTGTATATATATATATATATATATATATATATATATATATATGTGTGTGTGTGTGTGTGTGTGTGTGTGTGTGTGTGTGTGTGTACGTACGACGATGATGATTTCGAGCTGATGTGGACAGAATGCAAACTCCTCACTCACCGAAGTCTTTCCCGCCGTTTATTCAAATTTTCCGAAAACGCATCAGGCCCTTGATGCTGAATGCACATGAGAAGTTTGCAACATCACGTGTCAATGCTGATCTCACGCTTCCCCAAACACTCTTCTCTCTCTCTCTCTCTCTCTCTCTCTCTCTCTCTCTCTTTCTTACACACACACACACATCGTGTGCGCCCCTCTATGCAAGCAAGCACAACGATGCTGTAGCAATTGCTCTCTCATCCAACATGCTCTGCTAGTAGCAAGTTCTTGGAAGACGGGCTCTGAGCTGACTATCGCCGCATTCCTTCTTCTTCTTTTACGCGTTGATCATCACCATCATCATCACTTCCACATCCCCCCCCTCTAGGGATAGGATATATGTGTGGACGAAGAGAGACACACACTGACCGACCGACCGACCTTAGGAAGCGACGCATTACTACTCTTTTGATCGTCGTCACTCGTAGGAGATGATAGGATGTCTGCTCGTAGATAGAGACCGAGGAAGGAAGGGGAAGGAAACGAAAAACACCAGAAGAAGAAGAAGAAGAAGAAGAAGAAGAAGAAGAGGAAGTAACGGTAATAATGGTTCGCGGCTATCAGCTAGATGTGTGGATGGATGGATCGATCATGTATTTGCTCACGCATCATCATCACCACCATCATCATCACCTTTGCTTTCTCCCATAGCCGTTTTGTCCAGAGGTTTTTTGAGCACGCTCAGCTGTAAAAGTATTATTATAAATCATGTTCAGACAGCAGCACTTGTGGTGGTAAAAGTAGTAGTAGATAGCAATTATTGCTGGTGGCGGTGGTGGTGAAAAGAAAGTGTCGTGTGATGATGCTGGTGATGATATTTCCTATGAAACGCGGTGTCGCTTAAATACAAAAGTCCATATATGTTTCGACTCTCTCTCTCTCTCTACAAGTATATAACACACGCACGCTATATCACATAATATATGTTTGTGCGTGTGCGCATCGCACTCATAGCGAAAACACATGTGTGGGAGATCGTCGTGTCGAAACAAATGAACAAATTACGCTTGCAATTCCCAGCGGGGTTTTCAATACGCCGTTATGCGTCGAGAAGCGACCACCTGGTACATCATCAGGCACATCAAGCCGAGCCCATCCAATCGTCATTTCTCCAAACGCATGATCGTGCAAGGATCGACGAATTTAAGTAGTTACCGCTGCTACCTACTACTACTACTACTACTACTACTACTACTACCAGAAATTGTAGATAGACGCGTACCACTTTGAGGAGAACCCAGTGGCGAATCTTCGCGGGTAGTGTGAGTATAGCAATTATATATCTTATAACAATCTTGATCGTTTGCAAGTATGAATTGTGTGTTTAACGCGTGCGCGCGAATGTTCTCGCTCAATATGGTTGCGGCATGTATTTCAAACAATAACAGTAGCAGCTGTAGTAATATACACCATCAACACTGCCTCCATATTACCACTACCACTACTATTACTACTACTACTACTACAACTACTACTACATATCTGATACCGGGATCAATATTCCTATGTATTGGACTAACAGCCGTTGATCTTGGAGACTGACTCGCTCCCCCCCTTTCTTCTGATACACACATTAACCACTTCAATTTCAAACATGCCCCCGTCTCTTTTACTTTTTTACATTCCTATGTAAAACTAGTCTTTGTTCTAGCACTAGTGTTGTCGTAGTGGTGTGTTGGGGAGGGGATGTCTAGATCGGCATGTGTAACCTGGCATGAATTGTTCAGCATCCCCGTCACCATTCTTTATAGAATCAAGGCAGTGCAATGATGATGATGATGATGATGATGATGATGATTATGCTTATGATGATGCTTATGATGGCAGTGCATAAGGTAGCATGTACAACCGTTTGAAATTCTTCATCATGACACACACACACACACACACATACATACACACACACACGCACGCACGCACACATTATAAGTTATGTCAATCATGTATGCGTGCATAGTGTGTATTGTTCATGTACAACCGTGTGAATATAAACACACGTTGCATGATCATTTCGAATTACCCTTCGTTTGCGTCGTGCGGGGCTTTGACTTTCGTGTATCCTTCGAAAAGATAAAACCAAATTTTAATGCGCAATACGTTACATCAATGTGTATTGAAAGAGGATTCGTGTTGTATTCTGAAATTTATGGTCTCGTATCACCTTCCTCCCTTCTTCACTGCGTTTTTCCTAATTCGCATTGACTCTTGTATCGCTTTTTTCTTAGCTTCTACGATAACATCTTGAATGTATCTGTAACGGCACGTATTTATTTATGGTCATGTTTGTGTGAAGATAAAGTGGGACAGATGTGTATATATATTATATCTTATTTGGAGTGAAAACTTGCAAGGACGAGTCTGGTTTAGTCAATCTTATAAATTTCAAAATTTAGATGTATTTAGGACATGTTGAGGTTTCCACTGGAAGAGGGCGCTTTGAATCGATGAGAAATTCGTTTGAGCTTCCCAGTTTTGTCGAAGTTCGGTATGTACACTATGAGATCGTATGGACAGCTGCAACACAACATGTTACGTATCTGACGGAAGATGAATGGCTTTGTACATTTTTGTCTACCTTGCACTAATGCCCTGATCCTTTTTCGATATGAGCTCCCCGGGAGACAGCTCGAAAGACCATTGCGATGGGAACTAAAATAAACCGGTTAAGGGATTGCACGTCGATTTATTTGTGTCTAGATCTCTACACACCTTCGCTCCACCAAGGAGAAGAACCTCGCCCTTGATTGGATCATACTCGGTGTCGTTGTGTATGGAAACTTGAATCCCCATAAGGAATCCTCCCACCAGCTGACACTCGTTGCTGGTAGCTAGTTTGTAGAGACTTAGAGAATGGCTCCCCTCGGATGGGGGGGAACTGAAGTCACCCGGAATCAACGATTGAAGTCACGCCGGTTGGTACTTCTTCGTGATGTTCATCTGGGAAAAATAGGGTGCTGTTTTATCCATGCGCCTTGCGATATTTGGCTATCTTAGCTACTTTATCCCTTCTCCGTCGGAAAGTGCTGCTTTAGAGCTTTGATTATCCATGCCCACCAATTTTGTGGATTAAGTTGTTCTGAGGGTTGTTCTGAGCAGTTGACTGGAGAAGAGCATGCACGAAGGAAAAGGATTCGAAGTTTACAGATTTAAATTCTGTAAAAGACGACGTAAACCGAGACTTTGAAGTAGTCAATTACCAAGATTACGAATGTAAGAAAGTGCTGCTCGACATCTAGGAGATTGGTGGTTGTGTTTTTTATCTGAATGCCATCACGGCCTTGCTTTCTCAACGCAAACCTCATGCATAAAATTTCGCGGGAAAAAGAGGATTATTTTATCGGATTAGGTATTTTGGTAGTGTGACATTTAGTTTTTGATGACGCAGGGTATATTTTACAGTCGAAATCAAGTGAATCGCTGGAGAACTTTCTTCCATCTCGGTCCCGCCTCTGCGCGCTCCCGCAGAAACAGGCTCAGTACACTTATAGGAACCCTGAATGTCCTTTAGTGGAGGGTTTGGCAGTGGCTTTGGTGGTAACGGTATGATGCACAAAAACATCTGATTAGTCTCCTGAACAGGTTGCATGAATAAATATTTGGTGTTTTCCCTAGGTGATTTTGGGGGAGGGGGAGGTGGAGGTTTCGGAGGAGGAGGTGGCAACGGATTTGGCAGCGGAGGATTTGGAGGAGGATTCGGTAAAACAAGGATACTCTGAGACTACTTCCGTCGTTCTGACCTTTTCCCCTCAGGAACCAATAATAACAATGGGGGGGGAGGAGGATTTGGCAACCAGAGCAATGGTTTCAATTCCGGGTAACGAATGGCTACGTTGTTTGAGATGCTCGCATTACATGCACGCCATTCCTAAAACGTTACGAAATATATATGTATTCATCCTCTTGATTTGCGTGTTCGTAAAAGAAAGGCAATGATTTAAATTTTTTGCATTTATCCTAGCGGCGGTGGCGGTGGCTTTGGATCAAACAGTTTCGGCGGTGGTGGTGGAAATGGAGGCTTTGGTACTGATATCACTCCGAACACACAACAAATCTGCGTCTCGAATTAATTCTACTGGAAGTGCATTCCAAAGCCAAACATAGTAGTGTGAAAACAGCAACAAAAATAACAGCAAAATGCTTCAGTCGTATCCTGTGCTATATGCATTATCAATTTCTTCCCAAATCATCCACAGTAGGTGAGAGCCTATGTGGACAACTCACATTTTTTCTGAATGAATTCCAGGTGGCAGTAGCAATGGCGGGTTCGGTGGATCTGCTAGCTTTGGCGGAAGCGGAGGCGGTTTTGATTCTTCTGGTATTATTCCCAGCGATCTGCAAAAGGAAAAAATAAATGACGCCACACAGCTGCCATAGTGTATTTCCAAGGCTGAAAATGGGGTGGTTTACCACGGGGGGGATCATCGATAGCAGTTTATGTCATTGAAAATTGGGGGAGGAAGAAGAAGCAGCGGCGTACAACACGGTGATTTTGTGCTGATGTGGTACTGTTAACCTAGGGGGCTTCGGCAGTAATAGTGGTGGTGGCTTCGGCGGTGGTGGAAACAACAACAACGGCGGTTTTGGAATGTCAGGAGGTAATGAGATGGTGGGTGGTAGTGGTAGTGGTGGTGGTGGTGGTGTCTGACGTGTGAGAGTAGTATTTGCATGGTGGTTGGTGATGTAGTAGTTGTACGTGCTGATCGATCATCTTCACGACGAAAGAGTAATGCCGTTGTTACTTCATAATTTCAATAAAACCTTTTTCCCGTTTCGGATCTCCATTCCACATCTAAAGCTATGCTATCATCATCAACATCATCACCAATCATCGCCATTCCTTTGGGGCTCATCGTTGTTCATCTTACAGGTTTTGGATCTTCTTCTTCCTCCGGAGCGTTCGGTGGTGGTTATGGTGGCGGCTTCGGGACCTCTGAGGTTGTAGGAACGAAGATAGCGTTTCAACCGACTCAGGTGTGTTTGTCGTGGTAGTAGTAGTAGTAGTAGTAGTAGTAGTAGTAGAAGTAGTAATAGTAGTATCAGTACATGGATGAAGAAGAACTTGTGACAATCATGAGAATCCTACCAAGTTTCACGTGTTTTAATAGAAATGGCCTCCAAGCCATCTCACAACATAGAGCATGACTGCGTGTCTTGTAGCTAATAATAATATGATGATGATGATAGAAGTAGTAGTAGTAGTAGTAGTAGTAGTATTGTGTGCGTGTGCGTGCGTGCGTGCGTGCGTGTGTGTGTGTGTTATAGCGGTAGTTGTGTCAGATAAGAGTGACGACGACACAGGAAGTAGTACATCATGATCCACTATGTTCGTTCCATTCCACACTCCATCATTCCACTCTTAAAAATGGAAGAATTGTTAAATTGGTAGTGCTAACGTAGTATGAGAACCAACCATTAACAACAACAACAACAAATTAGGAGCGGCATCAGAAAAACAACGGCTCCAGCAGCGTCGAGCTACACCAGAGCATTACGAAGATGGACCAGTACAGTTCTTTGAATACTCACACACACACACACACACACACACACACACAAGTGCAGTTTGATTTTCACGACGCTAGAGTAAATATGAATGTCGTATCACTACCATCCGCCATTCCTCTGTTCATTTCGAGTGTGAGCATGGATGATGCATGTGTCAATCCTACAAGGAAAAATAGGAAGTAAAGACGGGAACGTTGCAGCACTTTGTTTCTAGCCTTACAACAACTACAACTATGCTACTACCACTGCTACATACAATAATCAGCACCTTTGTTTCTTTCTCATTTATCATCAAGGTACAAACGATCAGATAAAAACTTTGAGGAACTGCGTTGGGAAGATTACACCAATGTAATCTAGCACACGCTGACGAGATTTAAAAAAAGAAGGGAAGGGTTACTTGGGGTGGAGGGGGGGGGTGAATGAATGTGATCTGTAATCATGTATTATTCATAGCGAGAGCATCGATGATTCTGCTTGGAACGCCACTTTCATTTCTCGTGCTACGAGACCCCCCTTTCATGTTCTCCGAAAGAAAAATATGTTATCTTGGAATTATACACGTATCTGCAATTATACGAGGAGAAAGCTCGAAAAAGCTTGTTTTTGATAGCATGCGTTGCGATCTAAATACATCACCAGAACAACAAAGGAGGGAACAATGGGGGCGGTGGCCTTGGTGGCGGCAATGCCTTCGGCTCGCAGTCGAAAGGTAAATCATGCTGTTGTGTGTTGTTGGAAGGGGAAGGGGGGGCGGGGGGGGGGGGGACGGAGGTTGGGGAGTTTTC
>ADNK01000409.1:0-26036 GCA_000320545.1 Bigelowiella natans CCMP2755 | reverse complement strand
GGGAGGAGTAGCAGCGGCAACTGTTCCATTCCTATGATTGTTCATAAGGCAGAAGTGCTTGTCATTCTCAACACAAGGCTAGCGGAGTCTCCTGTTTGCTGCAGGGCTACGAGTCTTCTTATCATCGCTGTGCGAAAAGAGGAAAGGATAGGAAAGGTACTACCGCCCCTCCCATTGAAAAAGGCTGCAGACGTATGAAGGGCGATGTAAAGGGCATCGAGCCGGTCTCGTCGCCACCAGAGATCCAGTCAACTGAGCGAGTGAAGTCCCTGAGCCTCATGAAGCGAATAGAGGATGTGCAGGTAGAAGCGGGAAACTGCCATGAATTTGTGGCTTCTATATGCTTCCTGGGTTATATATGATAATGATGACTGATGATGATGACTGATGATGATGATGATGGAGATGGAGATGATGATCGTCGCCATTATGTCGTTTCGTATATACAGCGGATAAAGTCCCCTTCAAGTTACGACGACGATCAGCTAACCTGTGTAGTTCCTCTTCCTTTTCCGAAAAAGGAAGAGGAAGGGGTGAGGGGCGGGGAATGCGAAAGGGAGAGGAAGGGGTCCAGCCAATGTCAAACGGAGGAAGGGGAGGCACCTGTGACAATCACGACACTCAAAAGCAATCGCCATCCACTCTCTACTTCTGCCATCGATCTAGGTAATGATGAAGTATGCAAAGAAATATGTGAGGAGGGAGAGACGGAAGGCTAATCCTATGAACATGCCGTACAACCCAGTATCTACTACATCAATACTAGCTTCGACTTCATAAGGCTATTCTTTCCGTTCAACAAATGCACTTAATTCACCTCTAATTTCTTCTCGTCGTTTGATTACGTGTGTAAAGGTAAAAGAATTTCAGCAGCCATGGCAGTGGAAGGGGCATTAGGGTTGTTTGAGTGCATTGTATTCTCCCTCTCTCTCTCTCTCTCTCTCTCTCTCTCTTTCCCCCCCCCCCCCCCTCCCTCTGCGATTGAGTGCGTGTGTGTGTGTGTGTGCCCAAATAGTTTATAGTCTCGTGTATATAAAGTTGTTTTACCACCCCAACATCTATGCAGATTTTTACGTCTGATCTGGGATGAAGTTGTGGGAAACTGGGTCCCCTTCCAGATCCATTTTGGCGCTGTTCTGTTCGACCGCGCAGCTAACGATGTTGCATGTGAGATTTTCAGCGACACTGGGGCATCACACTTCAAGGTAACATGCGTAACCACGTTTAGTTCTTCATTCCCCGTACGAAATCTTTATTATGAAATACCGAAGATACGGGTTCTGTCCGTTTATCTATTAGCAAGCCCATTGCTGTCTGCGTCCTCAGGAGAAATCTCTGGTCAAATACCAAGCAAAAATGCTGGATTTGCGTTTACGTCTGGAAACATTCGTGCAGCAACATGTCGGAATTATAACGACTGTGCAAGCTTCTTCTGACAAGGATTTTGAAAAGCATTCTGAGAAAATGCCGCCGAGGATTCAGGATCAACGGAATGAAATAGCCACAATCCCCTCTATGCCGACCCATCCTTTGTTATTTGATGGGTCCCAGTTGCAAATGCTTGGGTAGATAGAGAAGCGCCGTAGCATTGCTGTCATGCACACTTTTAGATTGATTTGGGCGTCAGATCGTACATGTAGGCTGTGTGAGACACGTTTTAATGCTAGGCTGTATCCCAGATAACTAAATAAACAGCAACAAGTCTAGATGTTTCGTTCATTATTTGCTTGGCTTACTCTACTTAGCGATGTCAATAGATGTACATGAGGCGGTGCGAACGGCACGCTCCAGCTAGATGCCTGTTTGCAAGCGCTAATGCCAACGCGGCATCAACAATGCAATCTAGGCGACATCGTGTTAAATGCGATGCATGTAACGGAAAGATCGCATCTACATGGATCGAAACATCTAGCTTGTTAGATGTTGTGGCCAACAAGGTGTCTTCACAACACTGTGCTCATTAGCTGTAGTTTTCTAGCTCTGCCTCACGTGAGCTAGCAAAGTGCATGCATGCTAACCACTCCATGGCACTATGCGCGCCAGCTTATCTTGTTCGCATTCATGCAACAAACCCATTGTGGCGCAGATCAATGAGAAGCGCCCCCGTCAAACAGTGCAGCTATGGCACAGTGAGCTGAGCAGAAAAAGTATAAAAGCATCATCATGAAATCATCGTGACAACGCAATGATGTAGCGCAATTTAGATGGGTTCATGTTCTCACGATTATTGAAGCACAGGGCCAATGAAAATGTGAACGATCAGCAATTTTGATGATAGCATTTTTGGATTACTGACGATTATGACACATGAATGCTTCAATCTTCAGATGTGTTGCTTACAATTTCTGTGTGAACTCATTTTGGTTTCTTTGTACTCAGTATTTGAGTCCCTTGATTTCTCCTTGCTTCTTCCAATTGAACATCAACCCGAAATGGGTTTTTCTGGCCCTCCCCCTCCCCTAATACCACATCTAGCCCTCTGCTGGCTGGGCTCCATGATGCCTTTGCATATGGTTTGAATGTATTCACTCCGTCCATCATTTGCTTAAAGAGCTTGCTCTAAAGACAAACAACCGAATGAGAGGAAAACATGTGTGGGAGTCCGATGAAAACAGGGATTAGATCGACGGAAATTGCGATTTTGTGCTAATCACACGACTAAAGGTACAGAGATTCAATATGAAATTATATGCACACATCCACTGCAAGCGAAATGCTTGCAGAGATGATGCACAAGCGTCTGTCTCTCCGGTGAGATTGAATGCATTTGTAGATTAAGATGGTGATTATTCGATGAATCGTTGAATAACGTTCCTTCCCTTGGGTAATGTATTGTGTTGTGTCAAACGATATGTAGCAGGGGGAAAGAAAACGAAGGAAAACGGCTGGTGAAAGGACTGACGTTCCGTTTGAAGCGCATGAACGACTGGCGAGACAGCGTGCGTTCCATATCCTGCACAGCTGTGGCGAACATGTTGTATTTGTACTCCCTACTTTTTATAGCCTTCGAGATGGTACTTCGCGAGCTGTTCTTGACGTTCATCTGAATAGTATTGTAGATGGAGGAGTATGACGACTACGGGTATGATCATATTACCACCACCACGCCCCGTGTATGTTTGGAAGCACGTATGTGTTGATATGCCCTCGCAGGCATTGTTGTTGCGTCATTGAATTGGTGCTCACCAACCCCCCCCCCCCCCTCTTCTTCCACTTATTCTTCTTTCTATTCCTCCTCCTCTCTATGTTACACATCAATTTACCCCAAGGATATTATTTGCCAGATACTTGTTGTATATCGTGTCTGCGATCGTTATCATGATGCCAGAGGCCGCCGTTTGATGATCATCCTCGTCGTCGTTGCTAGTAGGATGTCCACGTCTCCCACGTTTTGGAGGAGGGGGGGGAGGAGGAGGAGGATAGGATGATGATGTGAGTTTATGAGATACAACTATCTTGTCCTCGTCGTTTTCAAAGGACTGCTGAGTATGATTGTAGCTTTCGCTGTCATTTTCATGATGGTGGTGATTATTGTTGTTGTTGTTGCCGTGATCTCTGTCTGCGGTCCCATCATTCCTCACAAGTAGAGGTTTCCTATGTTCCGACCTTGGCTGTTGCTGCTTGATATCGACGTCATTGTTATCACTGTCGTCCTTGCTTTCTTTAAAGATTGGCTTCATTGTCCTTTTTGCATCTATGCTTTCCAGAGGCCCTCTCTCTGTTGTAGCGGTTACTGACGCATTGTGCTTAATTTTGCGGTTGTTCCTTGGCGTCCTGTTCTTGCTGCCACCCTTGGCCTCACCCCCACCACTATAACCACCACAGTTTGCTGGCTTAAAAGCGTCGCTAAACAAGCGCACTTGGCACCAGAACTCCACCATTTCCTGGTTCTGCTCTGTGACTACCCATTTGCTGAAGTATCTGTGAATAATGGTGGATCAAGGCGTGTGCGTGTATGTATGTATGTATGTATGCATGTATGTAAATATGTATGTATGCATGTCCGTGGAATACGAAAGTGGTCGTTTCTTCTTCTTCTTCTTCTTCTTCTTCTTCTTCTTCTTCTTCCACTCGTAGAACTTATGGCGACCTAATTCCGATGGGGTGCTCTAAGACGTGATTGACTCTACAGTCCTCTCGTAACAACTTTAGCTCAAAATCTATCCGCGCCTAGGTTGTGGTGGTGGCAACTTCATAGATGTCTGTGTATGTTCTTCTCTCTCTCTCTCTCTCTCTCTCTCTCTCTCTCTATATATATATATATATATATATATATATATCAATATATACATATGTGTGTGTGTGTGTGTGTGTGTGTGTGTCCTTTATTTAGTAAATATAAAAACCTCGATAAACGAATAATAAATACCGTAAGGGGTTTATCACGAAAGCAGCTTTCGATGTCCTGCCTTGAGATCGAAAGCGTTATGGTCCGATCTACAACCTCCGCTGTGGAGGCGTAGTTAGCGTTGTCGTTCAATACATCACGCACACCGAGGATAGACCCCTTTTTCTAACAAAATAAAGTGATAGGAGGAACACGAAGTATTCAGTATTTCCAGGGCTACAATGACCCCCGACCCATAACCTCTTTTCCTGGAGCACGCAACAGGTATTACAAGACGACAGGCAATGCTCACAAAAGTAACAATGACGACAACGATGAAGATGCTGACAAGATGGTACCCCGGTATCCCGATCAATTCCGGGCTCACTCGTTAAAACCTCCCCATAGGCCACAATATACAGCTTGTCGGCCGGCTGACCGCGCTCGAAGATGACTTTGCATGGCTCGAATACGTTAATGCGAAAGTAATCTGCCAGCACGCTATACCGATCCTTCTCTGGAAGAGCGTCGAAGAAGTAGTGCTTATAGCAGTTGCGGAGGTGTTCTAACGATCTTGATCGCATTAGTTTGTCGAAGTCTATGTCCACAGTCCTATGAGACAGAAGAACAAGAACAAATTACTTACCATCCGTTTTCATATGAAGACAAATTTCCAAACGAAGGGGGAAGCATCGACTGTACTGCAGTATACCTCTTAATGATTTTACAATTCGAATCTATTGTATGACATATTATTGATTGATTTTCCTGACATACAAGCAGGAGTTCGAAGAAATCGAAACAAATCAATCCAAAAATAAAGAGAGCTCTGGTAGCTGCTGGCAAACAAGTTGTAAAAGTAGTACCGCAGGAAGGTGTGGAACTCCGCCTTCCTGAGCGTGATAAGAAGAGACATCTTATCCGCAATGACAGTTGCAGTTCTTGGTATACCCATCACCATTCCAAGCTCTCCAAAAAAATCGCCATGCTTGAACCTCACGATATACTGATCCTTCTCGTCTGGAAGGTCGGGATCCATAAGAGCGAATGTTGAACGCCCGCAGTGATGTAATGGGCCAGTCTGTCGTGGGTCTTTACTGCGACTGTTTCGACTATTTCGACTATTTGCGCCTCCTGTGCTACTCATTTGCGTATGCGTGATCTCTATTCCCTCGGATGAGGACGACATCAAGTCGTGGATCCTGTACCAGATTATACTGTTAAACAATGTGCTTCTTTGTGAAGATATCTCGCGAGTATCAAATCAGAAAGAGGCATTCGAATGTCCGTAGAGTTAATATAAATCAATTTCTTGAAATCAAATTCGAAAACAGAAAGAGTAAGGTGTGGTCACCCTCCGATTGCGCTGACACGGCCGGAGTATACGATGTAAATTTCAGTTCCAAGCTCGCCAGTGTGGAATAGAATTTCTTTGGGGGCAACTATTCTGTATTGAACAATACTCCCTAGAATCCTAAGGGCGTGTCGAGAGAGTCCTTTCATAAATGGGATTGTTGCCTGTGAGGATTGAGGATGAGGTCTCAGCATGATTTGGTTAAATACAACAAGGTAAAAAATAATACCAACGAATTCTCCATGTTTCTGCCCATTATCAAGTTGAGCTTATCGCAGAAAACATCTGGGGCACCTTGGAGGTACTTCTTCAACAGGTCTTTGGTTATGAAAAGGCAAATGGTGTGCTGGGTGGCTTGTATGCTTGCCGTCCTAAAAATACAAAGTTTAGATGATGATAACGCTTGGCCGTTCGGGATAAATATCCACCTTCGAACTCCATCAGAGAGCAGACCAGCCTCTCCAAACATTTCGGGGGGGGATTTTTCACAGAGGGGTATCCTCTGTCCATTCACGTCGATAGAAACTTCTATCCTCCCATCCACCATCACGTAAAACTTATCCGCAGGTTCCCCTTCGCGAATGATGAATTCGCCGGAACGAAATTGTATTGATCGAAAGAATTTTGCAAGCTCCTTGATGGCCGACTTCTGCTGGTGTTCCATGATGTTAATCGAGGTAAAGGCGAAGTGCAGCGGGGTTCTGCTAATGTATTCTGCATATTCAGACACAAGAGAGTTGCTTGCGCAAACACCCATGTGAATTCGTATGCAAACAGCTTCCCCTGCAACTCGCTCTCCTTCCTTTCGTCCAGTCTTTAATGGAGTAGACGCAAAAAGGGACGGGAAAGGGGGAGAAGAAGGAGAAAAGAACTTCCGTTGAGGTTTGATGGGATAAGGACTGAAGGAAGGACAAACACGCGTCGATGAGAGATGAGAGATGAGAGATGAGAGTTGGGTAATGATGTTCACAGGTTGTTATTTGTCGCAACACATCTTTCTCCTCGGTTTCCATACATAAATCAATCTACTACCAATGCAATTCCCACTGTTCGCCAGAAAATCGCTCGTTCGAGAGTCTGTCGGCCTTGTCGCAAAGAGAATATGGATGTGTATTTTCAATGCGAGCACTGCGCCGATGGTTTGAACCAGTTGCTACAAACCCTGGAAACCCCCATGAGCATTTATCTACGACAAGGGCATAGCAACCAAAACTATTGATCTGAGATCTTATGCAGTAAATAGAATTGCGACATCGAATTTAGAATGTCGCAGAAGTAAAAGTGCATATGTTCGACTGAGCAGTTTGTTCTGGTAACTGGCACTAAAAACCAGGAAGGAGGGAAGAGGAAACCCCTGCCGAGAGCGCGGTCTAATACTTTAAAGTTAGACCTCAGGAAAGATGGATTTCGATGGCGGATACGGTGGGGAACTTGAAATGAAGGATTCCCAGGATGATGGGCAAATGGCAGAAATAAGGGTGAGCCATTCACACTGTAGGGATGCACACACTGATTATCAAATTTAAATAACGAATTTTAACGCCCCATGAGGTGATACATTATTGCAAAGATTTTACACATTTCAAGAGTCTTTGCGTTATTATTTTTCATGTGTGTTAGTAGTCATGTAACTGTAATGATCGATAAGCAGGGAAACCGATTTTTAAAATTATGTCTATTTCCTCCCTCTTTCGCCGATTCCCCAGTTCATAGTGGAGAGCTTAAATCAGCCTCCTTACGACTTGAATCTCACTCTGATCGAGTTCGACAGCAAGGTACATAAAATATTCTTGTGTTATAGCTTATGACGAATCGCAAAAGGCTCATTATTACTACTATGCTGCATTTGCATCCAGGCACCGCTGGAACTGCTACAGATAGTCAATGACCTCTTCGCATCCTTGGATCCGAAGCATAAGAAAGACTTAAGAGACGAGGAACAAGATCAGGTATATTTACGATGAGTATTTAGGTGTTGGATGTTCCGAGCTGTTGGCCATAGTCTCATCCTGAGGCTCTTCTAATCTTAGTGTTCACGCTGGATTCCACTTTTTCCTCCGTAGCACTGTCCTTGTTGTTCTTCATTTAGCCTTTGTTGGATCTTGTTTGTAGATGGCCACGCGGATGCTAGAGTTTCTTATGATTTTGAACTACAAATTCAACAACGTGGTAGTAGCACCACGCGTCTGTACATAATAATATAGACATATTATATATATATATATATATATATATATATATAAAATGTGTTGGGTTTGTGTACTTAACATTGCGTGTACGTCCGGTATAATTGTGTTATTCGTGCAAATCGCTACAGGATGTAATGAATCCTCAATTTCGCGAGCCCTTTCTGAGCGGCGACCGAAGGGTTGTTTATCCACTCCTTCATTGGCTGCTCTCCAATCAGGTAATCATCTCTACATCTAATGATCCTTTAAGCGATTCGGAATCTTAATAATTTACATCTTACCCTTTTTTACCACTTATCAATCGCTAGCAATCGTTGTCAAAGCGAGCATACTTGGCGCGATTCTTACGCAACGTGGAGGTGCCAGAGGACAACTTTGCGGACCATCAAGTACGTCTACGTCCTCCTCGCAACAAATAAGAATCATGGGAGAAGAAAAATCCACGTTCAAAACGGATGCAACACAACACGCACACGATGATGCACGTGAAGATGGAACGAAGATGGCTGACAGACTGACTGACCTTCCCCCGGCTTCGTCTTCTTGTTTTCCGCCCCACACCCCACCCCCACCCCCACCCCCACCCCCAGGTTGTTTCGTTGTACCAGAAGTACAAAGAGCTGCAGGAGGAGTTCAAGACGAATCACAAGAAAGTCGATAAGCTAAGAAAGAATGCTGTGGACCCTCAGGAGATCAAGCGTGAGCTACAGCAGCTTGAGCTGGAACGCACGCAGCTACGAAACAAGCTACAAAAGCTCAACACCAAGGCAAATCTAATGCCATACGCTGCCCCTACAGATATCCACCTCATCCTGCGTGTGCTACCAGCTGATTTGCTATTTACGCGTATGCAGGTGAAGCACGGAAACGAGTATCAAGATGTGGACTTCGGCCAAGTTTTGGCGCAAACACACGCACTTCGAGAACAGCAGGAAGAGGAGCACAGGCTGATGGAGCAACTCGATGAGCAAAAAAGGGACCTCATCCGAAACCAGCAAAGGTCGGTTCTATCGATTGTGAAAGCAAAGTATGAGAAACAGTTCCAAAAGTGTGCAGGAGGCACCGCCAGATACGGAGATATAATATTTTTTTTATGTAATAGGCGACACCAAGCTAAGATGAAGCTGAATCAGCAGCAAGCAGACATGACCAATCCAAAGGAGCTAATGGATGCCTTAGAGAAGGTCAACACACACACACACACACACACACACACACATACACACATAAACACGCACACGTGAATAAACAGTGATAGATGGTTTGGCGCATGTGTTTTATGTTGTTTACCATTACCAACGGTGATACGAAGGAAGTAAGCAAGCAACGGGAACTCCTAGAGAATAGATTGCCAAATCAGATTCAAGCACAAGAAGGAAAGCTCAATGTAACCACTGAATAGTGCACACACACACACACACACACACACACACACACACACATTCACACATCCACACATACAGACAGATAGACAGACATACATGCAATTTACGTGCGCATGTGTAAATATTACATATTGGAAATTTCAAAGAAAGGAAGGCATCATTGTCGTCACTCCCCGTCGTCCGCCGATCCAAAAAGAAATAATCTACAACAATGATTGTTGTTCTTCTTCGTAGGAGCTGAAAGGTGTGATGACCTCTGATCCAATGACTGAGGATGAAGTTCGTCAGCTAGGTAAATACCAACGAATACTACTTGTAAATAATGTGTTACAAGTACCAACACCATCCATCCCTTGTGTGTGAGTGGGTGGTGAAGCAGCGCACAAGAAGAAGATGAACATACATAAATATCTATTTTCTTGAAGTACTCTATGTGGCTAATAATAAACCCTGTTGCAGAGATCGATATCCGCGACATGGAGGACCGAATCCACCACCTCAAAACGGTCAGAAAGGACACATCATTAAAAGAACGTTAAAAAAGAGCAGAGAGGGTGGGAGATAGGAAGGATGAAATACAATCTATTTTGAATATTCTCATCATCATATGATGATTGTCATATTTTCTTCTACCAGGAGCGCGATAAGACTTTAGCTTCCCAGAACAGCAGAATTGGGCACTATCAGGACCAGGTCGAATTGTGCAAAAATAATAGGGAGGATTCAACGTGTCGAAGTGATTTAGCGCTTGAGTAAAAAATCCCCTCAATTCTTTCCTTCCACGCCCATCGTAAGGTAAATGCTCGCGAGGCAAAGAAAGAAAAGCTGAAAGACGAACTTGAGGAGCTTTTGGAGGACAAGCGCGAGTCAGCAATTTACCTTTTTTGCTGATGAATATTTTAGAGCTCAGAATTAAAATATTACCATTTCTTGTATTTTGTATGTTGATGGACCTGCCGGTGCTGGTGCTGAAGATACGAGGCGGAAGAACGCTCTGTGCAGCAAGAGATGGCGGGATACTTCACAGACGATAACCGACCCAAAACGGAGAAGGAAATGCAGAAGTACATGCTGGACCTGCAAACAAAGACACGGCAGTTCAAGACTATGGCAGAGGAGCTCAAAACGCTGAAGCGTGAGGCTGATACTCTCAGCAGAACCGTTGACATTCTGCGCTCTCGCCACCGTAATTCATTTTGATATATGGAGAGGCATGTGCAAATATATAACATATGTGTGGTCTCTCTTCTCTCTCTCTATCTATCTATCTATCTATCTATCTATGTGTGTGTGTGTGTGTGTGTGTGTGTGTGTGTACTCATTCTACAGCGCAAATTCACGAGTTCGACGAAGAGATGCGAAAGAGTGGTGCTCTTGGAGCTCAGGTCATAATGAGAATGATGATTCAAAGATTATACACACTCTCTCAAGCACCCCACCAAACGAACGATCGATCTCCTCAAATTGCGAGCTATGGTTGCGCTTATTGTCCGTTTTCTGTCTCTTTATTCATACTAGGAGACGAAGGAGAAGCTCGAGAAGATCTCGAGCAGCAAAGCAGAGGCGGATACGGAGAAGGAGACGACACTCGCGCAGGTGTCTGAGCTGGTGAAGAAGATTCAGAGGACTCTCGATGAGAAGAAAGGCACCATGGGACCGCAGATCAAGAAGCTTCGGGAAGTAAGGAGGGCACATGGAGAAGTTCAAAAGCAGGTTGCTCATGATGATGACGACGACGACATAGTAGTAGTAGTAGTAGTAGTGACTACAGTACTACTAACAACATCATTGGAGAGATGTCATGTGCAGAGCAGCAGCAGACTAAGTGTGCGAAGCACAGCATCCTATGCGTGTGACGCACTCTTCGATGCATTGACTCGATCACCTCGCTGGCTAATGTACAATATATTTATTCACATGTTTTCTTCAGTACGAAGCCAAAAAGTCGTTGCACAACAACACCTTTGCGGGATTACAGGCTGAGAGGTCACTGAACGACGTGTTCCATGCGAGATACATGCCCGCTAGCTTGATCCATCATATGCTGCTGCATTGAGCTTCCCTAGGCGTATAAGTGTGGAATTGTATGATAATGAATTGATGAAGAGGCTCGGTGGAATCAAAAGTTATTTCTAGTATAACCTTGTGTTGTGCGTGTGTGTCTGCTTCGTTCTTCTTCTTCCTCTTCTTCTTCTTCTTCTTCTATGTTCTTCTCCTCACAGGTCTAAGCTTGAGCAAGATGTACAAGGGAACATCAAGGGCCTCAGCCAAGAGGAGTCACATTATCACATGCTCCACTGCAAGGTGCTGCTACTGCTGCTGTTGCTGCTAAAGCTGGTGGTGGTCGTCGTTGTGTGTTTGCGTGGAAAAGCCCCGTGAGAATTATTTGAAACGGGGAAGAATGTAGGCTTAATATTATCAGGGAGGAAGGATTATTTTTTTCCCTGATCTGCCTTCTTCCGTGAATGTGTGGTGTCTGTGTGGCTTTTATTCAAACATGATTTTGCGTGCGTGCGTGTGTACATACGTTTTCAGGCGCTCGAGACAGAGGGGCGTTTATTGATGGTGCAGGACGAAAGCTCTTTCATCAAGGGGGAGGCAAAGCTAAGCCAGGGCGGCTGCAAAACCTACCAGGAACTCCTGGCAAAGTCAATAAAGCAGCTCGAAACGAAAGCAAAGGGGCTCCGGAGAGACCAGAAGCTGATTAAGTCGTAAGTCCTTGCAATCTAGAACACCTTTGAAACAACAATTCCGCTTTTGAAATGTTCTTTTTGCAACGTTCCCTACAGTGTTGCATGTGCAAGAACATTTATTCCGCCCAAGTTTTTCTCATTGTACATTTTGAGGCAATATGATGTGTGCAGTGTTTTTATGCAGTACTTTGTATTCAAACCCTATTGTTGGGCCATTATCATGGTTATTATCATGACCATATGTCGTTGGTTTCAGCTCTCATGGAGACAAGTTGGAACAGAGAAAGATGTTCGAGAATCTCCAAAAGATTATGTCTTTGAAGCACAGACTCACAGTAATAAAAGCACATGTTGCCAACATGTATATGTACAGCACGCATGCATGCATGCATACAGGACATGCCAAAACTAGGGAGATCTGGTAACTCAAACCCAAGAATTCACTTTACTTGTGCACATCAGGTCGAGGAAAAGCGGAAGCTGGAAAATGAAAAGCATGAGGGAACAAACTTCATGCAAATTGCTGACGATCTCACTGAGAACGCATTAGGGGAAAGGATGATAATCAATGCGGATTAATTGTGTCATGATCCTGAGACTGGATCTAGCGTGTCACAGCAGTTAATATCTGTACTGTGTTTCCTCATGAAAGTTGCTGTGTCGATCAACATCACTCGATGTAGCACAAGGGTGTGTTCCAATTGGTCCATTCCAAAAGATAATGCGAAGTGCTATCGTAGGCTAATATTGTAATTATAAGGAAATACACGGCCACCTAATTTATGCCCAGTCTTGTTGTGAAATTTCGATGTGTGCTGCTATGGCGATGTGCGCTGTGCATGTAACAGTGTATAGCAGTGGCCAAAATGTCCGAAGTCAGATTGATGTGTACGCGTGTTTACGCATCATGTGCGGACCACACACCCGCACAGCGATCGCGAACAAAAGCGGCACAGCAGTAGTGTATGGCGGCATATGCATCCACCTTCACTAAATGTGCTGCAACATGTGAGAATGGCCTGCGTCGTCTCCGCTAATGCTAGCCCGATATTCTGCATGTATGTATCATCATCGCATATCGCAGTAATGCCCGACCTACACGACAGATCATCACGTAGCTAGGTAGTCATGGATCAATTAAACGAATGCGTGCTATCTAGCTATCAATCCACACAACAAAGCGTTGTCACATCGCGGTCAAAGTGTAGCTAGAGAGTTCGTTCGATCTAGAGCAGCCTAGTCCACATGACATAATATTGACAATGTGCGCTTGAAGGCTTGAAGTATGAGACGGATGTAATGAAATGTTTAAAAATTTTCAATGGTCATCCTAATGTAGCTATGCAATGCAGCGGCTACAGCGTTTAAATTGTGTCTGTTTGTTTCCTTGATCACATGTTGCATGCATGAAAATGCATCATGATAGCTAGCTATATTAGATAGCAGTGCGCACGATTTCCAAAACACATGCTAGCATGCACGCTGGACACTTGCTGTATGACAAAATTTTATAACATGATGCAATTGCCGCCTGCGGACTGCACATGCTAGCACGATGCACGCGTAGGCACGCCTGGCGGCAGACGTATGCGACACGATCATTGCAAGCAAGGGCGATCTAGCGATGCTTATTCGTTCGCGACATTCGCAATTTCTTGTTGCATCATGCATCACGCCACACGTGCACACTACGTCCGCGGTATCTACCGCGAGTATATCTCTGCCAACATTACACCAAGATGTAAATGTAGTTCGACAACATGACGCTCCTAACATGGCATGCACCAGAAGTTCTCTGGATCATCTTGACAAATCATTTGCGCAACGAGTCACCATCATCATCATCATCATCATCATCACCATTTAGCTTGCCTTGAATATCGACTACTCATCAGAAGGTGCCTTATAGTCCTTAATATCCAATTTTGCCAGACTGAGAGCTAGGGAAATGGCGGAATCACGACCGAATTCCCCGTTTTCTAGATTGTCCCACCATCGAATTGGGATCCAACCTGTTCCATGAAGCGCGCCCATAATGCCACCTACCATGCTGGCAGTCGTGTCAGTATCGCCTCCCACCGATATCATATTTGTCATACAATCGACAGGGTTCATTCCGTATCTGGCCGCAATCCAGAGGACATGAGGCACGGCGTGGATAGCCTTGATTTGGAAATCTAAGCCACCGAGTTCTTTGAGGACCTGTAAATCCTCTAGTTCCGAGAGAGTCTTACCAACTTGCTTTACCGCTCCAATTTTTTTCAACCTCTTATGGATCGTTTCTAGCCTCTCTCTCATCTCCTTAGTCTCCGTGACCTCTAAGGCTCGTGAGATCATTTTAGTTGGGTTGAAATCCTCAAGCTTCGTGCAACCCATTGCATACCCTATGGCTGCCGCAATACACGCCGCGCCGTCTACAGCCTGTGGATGGGCATGAGTGGACATTATTGCGTATTTTACCGCACATCTGAGCGATTTGCTATCCGCATGACGGCAAGCTACGCCGAGGGGTGATATTTTCATCGCTCCGCCGTTGGCAAAAGAACCATCCAGAAATCGTGTTCTCCCAGACTTTGAGTAATGCAATCCTCCCAGAAGTGCCTTAAAGACAGAAGAAGCAGAGTCGGGGCAACCCCTTGTTGGGGTGTGCTGCCACCATTTCGCGTATTCTAAGCCACAGTCGGCGGGGTTGATTGCCTTTTTGCTTACAAGGCTTGTCGCGAGCGCCAGTGTCGAGTTGGAGTCGTCAGTGTACATACCGTAACGATACCCTAGGTTTCGTACTCCCATGTGGGTACATGGCACAAACACATCGACCGTTCCGTTCGTAAAGACTTCTTTTATCATCACACGCGGATAACCTTCAACTGGGGCGCCGAGGCAGTCCCCGATCATGACCCCGGTGAGGATTCCCACAGCACGGTCCTCTGTGCTCCGCGGTTGTGTGTTCAAGACCTTCGATATATTGTCCTCCAACACACCGGTTTGCAGATCCTTGATTCCGCCTGATTTGTTCTCCGCATCTTCCTCGCTGGAAGAATTAATTTTCCGCAAGGCTTCCACAATCTTTTCTTCCGTGGCTCCCAATGTGGCCGCGAGCGCTTTCATTCGTTGTGGAGAGAGTCTCACCCAACTTCTTTGGATTTGGATCAGCCGAGAAAGCAGAAGCTCCTCGTCTGAGAGCGACGGCAACACCGTGAAGGAGGGGGAGGACATGCCCCTGTCGGAAAATTCCAGACGTCGGCTGAGAAGGCTTGAGCGATGTTCAAGCGACATCGATGGTTTGTTTGTTGTCGCAAAAGCATTTCCTCCTTGATTTGTTCGTTTTGAATTACCACGATGACATTGGATTGCGACATGCAACATGTAGTTGTCTCTGCTGCATGAGCGCATGAAGCTCATTCTTCACGCTGCGGAATCTTGCATCTTGAATCTGAATTGCCGTCGACCCGGAAGCACAACAGGATGCTGCCTGTCGTTGATGGGAAGACGCATTCCTCATTTGCTCCCACGCAACCACGGGTGCTCGCACATCAACTTGAAAGCACACCAACCTCATCGACCAGCAATGCCAGAATGCCAGAATGGTCAGAGTTGTTCGACGTCTAGCTCTCTAGCTAGCTAGCTAGCTAGCTGGCTAGCTCTGCTGGTCTGCCCGACAAGTGAGCACTGCTAGACTGCCCAAGCTGGTTGTGTTCGACGACTCTGTCTGGAGCTGACACGTTTGGGCGTGCGTGTGCGGGTGGGCATGCAACCATTGCAGAAATCACGTGCAAGTTGCACACACAGAGTTCTGAAACTCTGGGTGGAAAGTTGGAAAGTTTGCAAGCGACGCACGCGCGCTGCTGGGCTGGGCGGCGTGCAGCGTGCAGCCCGATTGTTGACAGCAGCTTGCAACATTGGAGTGAGATGTGCTTTCTAGCTCTGTACCATGGCACACACACACACACACACACACACACACACACACACACGTACACACACACACACTCCACAGGCCACCGCATGCATGTTCGCGCTCGCAGGCTAGCAGGCTTGCATGTGCATTTGCATCGTGCATGTGCGATTTAGCTAGATCGACGTTCTCTAGGAGCTGTTGCTCTGTGCCATGCACATGTAATTAGGCATGTGCAAGCATCCACCAAAGCCACATCAAGTTGCTGACACCGCATGATTCATTTGATGTGTTCCTTTAATCATTTTCCTGTAGTAGATGTCAGTAGACATGCATGGTAGTTCGACACAAAATCGTCAACCTGAGAGACATGATTCGTTCAAGTAAGATTTGTCCATAGTTGAGAAGCATGAAGTGAATTGCAACTAGCTCTCTTCGGCCTAGGGATGATTAGCCTGAGTCGTTGCCACCAGCAAGCTTTTAAAGTGTATCTTCGATCTCTTAACAAGAGTCCAGTTCATGTGCCGATGTTGAGCCGATGATCAGTATATCTTGCATTAGTTTCGCTTCTCTTCTACCGTGCGTGTGAGAAATGGTTGCTCTGTCCGGGTACTCTTGCTTTATGACGAAAAACACAGTTATCAGTCTTTAAGTCGCTTCACGGTGAAATATGTTGGTGCGTCATTGTGACAATTATTGTGTGCGAGCTGGAGGACATGTCTTGTTAAATTATTAGACTACGTTTCATCCTCGCTTTTGAGTCTACAAACAAGGAATTCAAACTTGCCTACTCCTGTTAAAAGAAACATGAATTTAGGAATGCTAGCGTTTGTAGTGAAAACTTCGCCCGTAATGTAGTCTAGATCTGGAGATTATCTATCATCTTTCAAAGGTGCTGCCTACCGATCCGATCGCCATCTTTTAGCTTCGCTTTCTCTATTTTTACGTTATTCAGTGTAGTTCCGTGCTTTGAATTGCAGTCAATTAACCATATACCTAATCAAAGAATTTCGCTCGTGAAAACAATCCAGATTGAATTGTGAGAATAGAATTACGATGAACAGCTCACCGTTCTCTATGTAGCAATGGTATCTAGACACCTTGGACACTCGCACTATAATATCATTTTTGCTGCGAGGAAGGTACAAGGTTTTAAGTTTAAAGAAAGCACGGTTAAATTATGATGAACGCGACGTCATCTTGTTCAAGCTGACCTTTTCTTCCCTATTGTCATCTTCGAGATATGATTGTAGAGGGGTACCTCGCCGTGATCCCATTTTAGCATTAAATCGGCTGTTGCTCCTACTGCTGTTGTAGACGCATTTTTGGTTGAATCTAGTGAAAGGTATTGGGAGCAAATAGCATCATATGCGTCAAGTGAGTGGCAAAACTGGGTACGTTCAAACAGATGGTTTTTGTTTGATTCTTCAGATCTGGGAGTAGCGTGTCAGTTATGTTAAACAGAAAAAAAAAAAGTGATTTGAACTAAATTAATGAATCAAATGACTGCACGTTATCTATGTTCCTATTAGCAAATATTGCATGTCAAACTACCTGCTGCCGAACAAGGGTCATTCATGCCCCCCTCCACACTGTTTTTGGCGATTTCACTTGAATGTTGACTGCAACCATGCGAACTGCTTGGTTCTATGAGATCTATTGGATCTGTAAAGGCACCTTCTGGGGGTAAAGAGGGTGATAGAACAAAAACGGGGGGGGAGAGAAAAATAATAATTGGCCAAATTAGGTTTTTTATCCAATGTGTAAGGACATATTAAACAGCGGGGAAAGGTTGCTACCGGTGCAGTCGTTGTGGTCGTCTTCATTTCCCCTCCTGTTATCTTGGATATTTAATATGGTAACAGATTCGGACGTAGAAACCTAGCAGGTGCACACAGAGATGCTCAAGTTAACCATTTATTCTCGCCTGCATGCACGACATGAGGTTTGATACTATAATATTATAAATATGTGTAATATATATATATATATATATATATATATATATATCTGCATATCTATTATTTCGCGGAATCTATCTTTTGCATACCGAGGAAGAGTCTAGCGTGTTACTTTCCCCAGAAGTTGCGTTGTTTGCAGATGAGGTGAGATTAATCGTTGGCATCGACCATTGCACACGCCCTATTACCCAACGTCCGCATGTTTAGTACTATCAATTTTAAGCATATTTTTACGAAATCTAGAATATCCGGAAGCAACTTTAGCATAAGAAGATGAAAGCTTCCGAGACTCACACAGCACGCGTGTTTGTTGACGGAAGATCTGTGTTTTTTCTGACGTGTCAACCATACCCTTCGGGGAAAGAGGAGAGAGCAATAAGTCTGACAAGCTTGTAGAGAGTGTTGAGAGGGATCTCTGTAAGAGTTGTTATCATGGATTATTATTCATTTAGTAAAACGGTTATGGAGTTATTCTACCGTGCTCTCGTTCAATTTGTAGTCTTGCTCGGTTTCTCTATCCTGCCCTGACTCCAAGTCAGGCTCTTAAATAGAAGAAGAAGATGGAAAAGAATAAAGAGTACAATCCACCAGATAAAATTAGTGGTGAGTGCAGGATTAACAGAAAGCTGTGGCTCGAAAACCATGATCTCCATCCTCCATCAACAGATCGTGGATCGGCCGTTCCCCATTTTGCCTCCGCCGGAAGTGAGAGCGCCTTTGGTAATATCACCCATATATTATAGTCTAAAATCGGCGGTAGTCATAACAAATACAACATTAAACGCAAAACGCCATTCTGGGACAAAAAGTGTATGTCGTTTTGAAGGTGAGACATGCACGACCACGACGACGACGACAACAACGACAACAACGACGACGACAACGACAACGACGAGGACGACATGCTTTTTGCGCTACAAGCACACAACCCTCTCCGCCAGATCCGACAGAAGCAGATAAGTACGGAGGGGAGACGGGGGACTCCACCAGTTTATAATGAGCGGAATCTCAAGCGGTCGCTCTGCGTCGTCATCTGCACGCAATGTCGTTGACGCTGTGGCTTTGAAATCCTACCGGTATCAAAGCCCCCCCCTCAGCCTGCTCGAATACCTCTACCTCAACCGCTTCTGGGATCTGGTCCGCCAATTAATCGTGTATGTTACATCAAGTTCTGAATGCGTCTGTTGATAGGTGACTCCTCTATATCCACGCTGGCTGGCTCCTAACCTCATTACTCTGATTGGCTTCGGCTTTCTCTGCTCAGCCTTCGTTGCGCTCATCGTTGTCAGCCCACATTTTGATGGAAAGTGAGTACAGAGGAGTTAGATCTCCATTCTGCATTCCTAACACATGATTATTTCTTTCCTTAGAGCGCCGATTTGGTGGTTGGTAATGGCATCGGCGTGCGGCTTTGTGTACCAGACAATGGACGGCACGGATGGGAAACAGGTAGTACATTGCAAAGAGATTGAGAACAAAACCGTACAGCGAATGCGAACACCCTCATCAGCATACTTTGTCGAATTGTGCTATTAGGCTCGTAGGCTAAAATGTGGAAGTGCATTGGGTGAAGTTATCGACCATGGCTGCGATGCAATGACTTCAACAATCTATGCTGTATTTTGCAGTGGTAGGTACTAATAAACCCCAAAGCGGGGGAAGAGTTATTTCATTCACAATCAATCTCATATCAGTGTGCCATTCGAATCCCTAATCCACAGAAATCCTTGGGGTCGGACTCAATTCCATCGTCGGTGCATTATTCGTACTTCATGCCCAGCTGGCGTTCTTCTTCTCGAATCTGACTCTGCTACATTTCGGTTGCTATCATTCATGTTCTGTGCTCAGCAGCTGCCACGCGAATAAAATATACCTTCTAACTTCGACTACTATCACAACCAATGTTCAGGTCGGCAAGAAATTCGTCCTCTAGACTGCCAGGAAATGCAAGCGCTCATCCAAGTAAAGTTGCCCATCACCCTTTCGTTGACAGTTGCGATGTAACTAACAAGATTATGTGTAGGTGTGCGGTCTTGTCAAGGCTTACTCCTCAAAATCTCTAGAGCGACAAATACCGTTACCCGCTTTCCTAGCACGCATTCTCGAGAGCTCTTCGGCTTTCAAGCGCATAGTTCCCATGTTCCCCGCTGGGTCGATCACGTCTACTTCTTGGCAGTTCCGAGGATTGTTTATCGTTTTGGGACTCCTGCTGCCAGCCCACCATGCGCTCGCTACCGGGTTTACCATCATCAAGCATTATTGCTCGAAATCCCCTCTGAGAGGGAATTTAACGACGCCCGAAAAGGAATCCATTAAAGAGGGCTCGGGAATCGCTGGCTTCTTTCACCAAGCAGCATTAATCATTTACTGGTATATTGTTTCGGTCGTAGCATATCTCGTAATTCGTCCATTTGGGACGGGCCAAGTGGTCGCGTGGGTTATGGTGAGCATGCTAGGATTTGGAGGGTTGATGAACCGCATTCTTGTCACAAGAACAGCTCAAATGAAGCTCCCACGATCCCCTTTTGAGTACTGCGGGGGGGTTGGGATGTTAATTATAATTTCGGTAGGCATGGGCCAGCAACGTTTACTCAAATCGTTCTATATGACATCCCTTGGCTGTTGGGGTGCCGTTGTCTGCACCTTTATGTTATACCTTACGTACGCCGTTGAAGTAGGGAATCAAATGTGTGCAATTTTAGAAGTTGCGTGGTTTCGGGTGTCGCAGAAGAAAAATGGCAAGGTTGATTTACACAAATCCAGTTAAAATTTCGAAGTCTTGCTCACACACGAAGATTGCATTCGTCCGTATACCTTATCATTTTCTGATGGCACCTTCAAGCGTCTGTAGACCAGAGATAATGTTAAACAAGCTTAATTGTTTACGATAGAATGCACGCAGCTAGTTCTAACGTTGTGCGTGCAATGTAATTATTTTGTGAAAGAATGGGAAACATTCTCTATCGCCATTCATGTGCGCCGAGCCTCTGCACGCTACGTCGACAAAGGCACCAATCTAGCAATTGATTGCGCCGTTGTGCATGTCTATGTGGCCATGTCATGATAGCATGCTAGCAGGCTTGCATGGTTTAAATCTGAGATGCTCAGCAATCCTATGTCTGGCTAGTTCTCAGCATGCTAGCATGAATAGATGACATCCATTTCTATACATCTTCGACCACTGACACTATATCTAGCTACATAGCAGCAGCCAAATAATGCATTTTTGAATTCTAGAATTGCTGCGTTAGCACGAACATGCGCACATGACGTTATAGATAATTCACATCACAACGAAGCATTCTATGCACATCTACAAGATGTGCATTGTGAATTGGCAATCTAGCAATGCTAGAATATGCTTCATAGCAAGCCAAGGCATGGTGTACGCGTGCGATGCGCATTCCCTATCTAGCTATGATTGCATTTCACACCTAACTTGTATTGGTCGTCAAGCAATGATAAACCAGTATGCTGTGCGTAGTTGTGTTGAATGAACACTGGCTGCAATGCACCGATATCTAGCCTACTTACATGCTAGAATGTTGTACCAATGTGCATGTCGTCTCCAAGAGATATAAATATATCCATGGGATTACTAGATTTGTACATAGAGCTTCACCTCTTTTTTGTATTTTCTGCTATTGTAAACCTACCACAACTACTACTACTACTACTACTACTACTACATAAATTGTAATTTGATCGAGCTGGCAGATGCTTATGTCTGGATGATTATGACGTGCTAATCATTACATCCTCTCAATCGATCATCATTCTCGCTGAATTCAACATAATGGCATGATGATGCATCAGCAAGCAACACGTACGAAGTTCTTCTGAAATTTGGGTGCAGGGTTTCTCTCTCTCTCTCTCTCTCTCTCTCTCTCCCATTCCCCTTCTTTGACATTAGACTTGACATACTTTGATGGTGGTGATGTTTTCCACATTACACAACATCTACCTTGTAAATAATAAATAATAAAAATAAAAATATACGTACGTGTATTGACATATATATATATATATATATATATATATATACGAATAAATATGGTGATAATCTAACTATCTATCTATCTACCTACCTACCCATCTTTGATTTTTTCTTCTGACAAATACGTAACACATACATTTAACGGCTCGTATTTCTTTACAAAATGGGGTTCTATATTCGTCAAGCGAGCAATATGTAGGAGGCGCCCTTATCTTTCAAGTTGTTGCAGTCATTGGAAGGAAAACATAGCAGCGTTTCCCTCATCCTTCGATACAGCCGGGGGGCTCACAGCGTCTTCGCCTGATATGACGACAAGAAATTCATTCAAAATGGCTGCTAAAATTACCATTTTCTCCTAAAGAAATGTGTAAAAATACATACACTCACTAATCGCTGTGTTCGCCTTTGTGTTTGTGCGCGTGCAACCACCACACGGGAACCCACCTAAAATCTCCACCGTTGCTTTGGCCTGGCGCACAAGAACGTTGATCTTTTCCACGAGCGCTAGTGCCTCCTGGATGGTGATGGTGATAATGATGATCGATTTATGCACAAGAGCATACGACAACAAGTTTCAATAGCAGCAGCAGCAGCAACGACAACAACAATAACAATAGCCATAATATCAATAGCAATGCTGCAAGCTGCTTGCTCTGGTTCGGCAAACAAGCTACTTCGTGATTGATGTAGAAGTAGTAGTAGTAGCAGTACCAACCTCTGGTGAGTGAGCTTCGTAGTGACGGCTACCATGCAACATTGGACCTCCAAACGCTATCTCAAAGTGTGAGTCGCCTTTTGGCACACAGAAGGAAGTCAGTCAGTTATTATGATTGCGACCAACGGCAGGGCGGTGAGATGTTGGTCTTTCTTCTTGGGAACAGGCAGCAATTTTTAGTAATAGCAGCAGCAGGAAACACCATCATCATCATCACTATCTGTGCTTCATTCTCATTATTTCGAGGGTAAGTAAGCTACTACTCTGTGCCTTTCACTTCCTACTGCGACTACTATCTAACACACACACACACACACACACACACATATATATATATATATATATATATATATATATAAATCATGTTTGAGATTATTTGCCTTTCTTTGGGAGTAGGTGTGCTTCTTTGATGTTGGTGTATGGAATTTTGCCATGTTTTGCCTTCGATCCCCCGCCTGATGCATCCAATCCAATTCCATCCAATCATCACGACTAATGTGTTGAACTACTACTACTACTTACTACTTCTACTACTACAACTACCGTGTGGCAGCTGGAGCGCACTAGCTGTGCTATTCAAAATCCGTTAAACATATTATATATATATATATATATATATATATATATATATATATATATGTGTGTGTGTGGGGGGGGGGGGGGGGATGCATCACATTGCTGGTATAACCTATTTTCTCAGTGTAAAGATGCAGGCGTCCCAGCTGAATAGAAGAGATTGTTTGGTCAGGCACATGAAGCACGAGGCAATCATACGCAACCAACTTTATTGACTCAAGACTATCACTACGGTGCCACAGACTTCCGAGTTTCAATGTCTGGCTGAAACGACTTTTGAAAGTGTGTTGTTTGTTCGCGAATGCATGAAACATATTATCTTCATTCCGTGAAGTGTATTGATGATTTCCTCTCTTCCTCTTCTTCTTCGTGTTCTCACCCTAAGTTCCCGTTTGGATTTTCCGATTAGATGTCGTCCGTACCTTGATTTAGCAGCGAAAACGGTGTCATCATGTGAGAAGAAGAATGTGATACATACATTTGGTGGTGGCAAAGAATACAAATACATGGTTCCCTACACCAATTTTGTCTACGTAAAAACGTATATGCGTTTTGTATGGGGGGAGGGGTAGGCAGCTGTACTTGAAGACAACACTTCTCCTGTTTTCCACCTGCTTTCAGCACACATACACATACAGCACACACGCGCACACGCAATAAAACCATGAATGATTCTTAATCAAGTGTCGGTGTTATTGTATCATTATCTTGGGAAACAGGCCCGCAGCAGCAGCAGCAGCAGCAGCAGAAGAAGAAGAAGAAGAAGAAGAAGAAGAAGAAGAATCTCTTCTTCGCCCTCGTGTACTTGTCAATCTTCCAATACAATGTTCTTGTGGTAGAGTAGTATACTAGTACACTTGTTGAAACCATCATCATCATCATCATCATCATCATCCGTTGTGTGTTTGATGGTGGGGAGGTCGCCGCACCATTCTCCTCCTCCTCATCGTAGAGGTGGCCGAAGAAACATCGTCCGATGAGCCTGTTGCTTGATGACCTGTTTCCCCTATTTTCACGTCTGTAGCATGGCTAAGCCTAGAAGAAGAAGAAGAACCAGAAGAAGAAGAAGGAGGAGGAGGACATTATCAAACAACATTTAATAATCATCTGTTTCAGACAGAATTCATAGTGAAATCCTCATGATGATCATGATCATGATTATCATCGTTGTCGTCGTGGCCGTCACACGCCTCTCTCTCTCTCTCTCTCTCTCTCTCTCTCTCTCTCTCTCTCGCTCCTTATCCGCCTTCTTCCTACTAACTCTAACTACTACTACAACTACTACTACTACCTAGGTTCTGAAAGTCGGCTATATCTTGGGTCTGAACACCATTCCAAACCGTTGTTCTCCGTGGTGCTACTTACTGCTGACCCCCCTTGATGAACCCTGGTTTTGCTACTATCCTGTGCTGCCGCTGTCAAGCGAGGAGGGGGTTTGGGGGGAGGAGGAGGAAGAGGAGATGCCATCATATTACTACAATTGATACGGATTCAACCCTCCTTCAATCATGAAGAAGATGATGATGATGACGATGATGATGATGATAACTGTTTACTAATGATGACAACGAAGACGAGGGCACCGATATAAGGGGTGCAAGTGCTAGCATTTGATTGCATAAATGAGCACCATTCCCCCTCTTCTCGATGAGAAAAGATCTCGTGTCAGCAGCTGATGTCTTTCTTAACTGATACAATTCTTCTTCTTTTGGTTGCATTCTCTGCTACTACGTAACTACTAATTTTATCTCTATTGCAGTTATATGTTAATGCTAATGACAATAGTCGATGGTGGTAAGATGTCATTCTCTTCTTCCTCCTCCTCCCCTCCTCCTCCTCATCATGTTACAGCTCACCATCTATCACCATCACACACATACACACATACACACACACGCATAACACACACTATTTCTAATAGATCTACAAATTGACCGTGGTCTCCTCTTCTTCCTCCCTCTTCTTCATCCTTCCGATCGCCGCTATCTATACTACCAATGGCCTCCTCCTGCTGCTGCTTCCTTTTTCTCCTTCCGTTTCTTCTTCTCCCGCTATGATTATTGCAGAGATGACAACTGCTGGCATCATCATGATGATTATGATGATGATGATGATGATCCTCATTCTCATCATCATCATCGTCATCATAGTCTTCATGATCATCATCCTCATCGTCGTCATCATCATCCTGTCCATCGTTAGGAATAGAGATTCGCGGGAAGGATTTGCGAGTCCTTGCCCCCCCCTCCTCAGCTCCTCCTCCTCCTCCTCCTCTTTTGTTACCGGCGTCAGTCCTTGACAGCAGCCTGGGTAACGGTCGACGTGCGCTGCTTGTTGTAGCATCATCCTCAGAGGAATGATGAGAGGCGAGCGACATCCGTTTGTCTGCACCGCAAAAGAAGGAGAACAACAAGAAGAAGAAGAAGATGATGATGATGTGTGAAATATATCAGACGACATCATCAAACGTTCGTTGACGACGGATGAGATGCCACGGTGCATCTGCTACTGCTGGTGAGTTGTATCGTTTTTATGTAGAGTGAGCATATGAGCTGCTGCATGTGAGCTGCTGCTGCTGCACGTACACACGTAGGAGAGAGACGGAGAGTGGTAGCGGTCCAATCAAGCACTCACTTTAATTTTCGTTATCCTCCACCCAATCTTTCTCTCTCTCTCTCTCTCTCTCTCTCTCTCTCTCTCTCTCGCTCTCTCTCTCTCTCTACTCTCCTTTACCTGCTTTCTGACTCGTCAGAAGTAGCTTCTCAGCTAGTTTGTTGATATCATTCGAATGCCAGTCACGGACGGTGTTCTATAGCAGCAAAAGGAGGAAGAGGATATGCGGATGATATTGATGATGATGATGATGATGATGTTGTTGTTGATCATAAGGAGAAGAGAAAAAGGGGGGGCGGGGGGATGGCTTGATAGCTACTACGACTACTAC
>ADNK01000410.1:27500-54848 GCA_000320545.1 Bigelowiella natans CCMP2755 | reverse complement strand
GGGGGGGGGGGGACCTCATTCTATGTATGCTTTTCTTAGTCGTCTGCAGTCGGTACTAACGTAAAAATAATCGCATCATCACAGGCGGGATGAACAAACATGAGCAAGTGCGCGCATTGCAGAAAGGTGGTGTTTAGATACTACCATCGTGCAGGCAACATAGTGAGAAGAAGTGGTGATCATGGAGGGGGGGACAGAAAAGAATAAAAACGATGCATCTTTTCCAAAGAAACAATTGCAGCATTTCCTAGATAATGTATAGCAAAAGTGACAACTAATAGTGATTTGGGGCTCTGCTGCTGCTGCTGATGATGGTGGTGGTGGTGGTGGTGGAACAACAGTAGCAGCAGTCACCGCGAGAAAGAAACACTTCTAATCTTCCAGTCGTTGCGATGCATGGTGTTTAGTGTTGCTTCATCGAGTATTGGTGCTGCATTGAGGGTTCTTGGGAATAATAAGTCATTCATTCATGGTGTGCTGCAAGGATGTGAAATTGTGGTTGGCACTCCGGGACGTCTGATCGATGTGATAAAGGACAACGCCACCAACCTCCAGCGCATTACGTACTTTGTCATTGACGAGGTTGTAGTAGTAGTAGTAGTAGTAGTAGTAGTAGGGACTGCATACATGCTGCTCTCATGCTGTCTCCTGGCTTCGCTTATGCTCAACAACATGCAGCTCGATCAAGAGAAGAACACATTCCGTGGTGGTGGCGTGTTTTCTTGCTATGCAGCGCTCTAATTCTTCTTCCGACCTCCATAAGTTATTTCTTCTTCTTCTTTTTATTGTTGTTGTTGTTGTTGTTGTTGTTGTTGTTGTTATAATCACGAAGGCCGACAAGATGTTCCGAATGGGGTTTGAGCCGCAAGTGCGATCGATTTCAGGACAGATTCGAGTCAGTTTGCAGTTGTTGTTTCACGACGATATAAATACTAACTGATGGGTACAAACGAATCCTCGGGGTCGGTGATCGTAGTAGCTACGTTTTGCGGGACTGCCACGATTAGATTCCACTCACGCTTGGCGTTGAGCCTACACGCTTCATCTTGCTCATGAATCTCTTGTTTATTTTAACCGCAGCCGGACAGGCAGACAGTTCTCTTCTCCGCCACATTTCCACCCAAAGTTGAGCATTTAGCACGTGATATCCTCGTCAACCCAACCAGAGTCACGGTACTAGTACCGCTGCTGCTATATACTACTACTACTACTACTACTACTACTGTATGACTTCTTCGTACTCCTCAAGGTGGGGACCATTGGAGCTGCCAACGCAGATATTAAGCAAGTTGTGGATGTTATGAGGCCATCAGATAAGTATCGATGGTTGGCCGATAAAATACACTCTTTTCTACAAGCTGGACAAGTGCGTGCCCCCCCCCCCCCACTCCCGTACTTTACTGTATTTCCCAAATTTTTTTGGGAATTATAGGGGAAGTGTTTAGAGATTGTGGAAGCCATTTGTTGATTCGTATGAGCTAATCTGACGAGCAGTAAGTAAGTAATAGCATCGTTGTCCAACACACGAGCAGGTATTGGTGTTTGTGGGAACAAAGCAAGCGACAGAGGAACTCGCTGCCAAGCTAAAAACGGAAATGGGGTGATAAGCATGTATGGAAGACGACAGCTACTCGTTGTTGCATCATGTTGAAATTGCTGCACGTTGTGTGTTTCCTTTGTACCTCCTCATAACTAAATAAATGATCTTCTGTCTGATGTATTGGAAAATATAATATGTTAAGATATGTATGTATCGCTTCATCATCCTAGATTGAAAGTTGGGTTCATACACGGTAATAAGACGCAGCACCAAAGAATGGAGACCTTGGCAGAGTTCAAAGCAAAGAAAACGGACATTCTCGTAAAACTACTACTACTACTACTACTACTACTACTACTAATTTTAATACGATATTCCACTTGAAGGAAAATGGATCATCGTGATGATAATACTAGTCTCATCGCTCATGCTTTTAACTGAATTCGAAAATTGTTGCACTGATCTATATTTTTGTTTTTAATTTCATGTCCCATTTTCCGCGCCCTCTCTCTTCCTCTCTCTCTCCCTCTTCCTCCGCCCTCCCCCCCTCTACTCAACACTAGGTTGCTACAGATGTTGCCTCAAGGGGGTTAGACATCCGTGGTTTGAAAACTGTCGTCAACTACGACATGGCTCGAGATATAGATTCCCATGTGCATCGTGTGGGAAGGACAGGTGATGAGTTGTTTTGCCGCCACCATTGGAACATCAATGTGACACAGAGGAAAGCTCAAACAACCAAAAAAAACAATATTAACGTTTAGAGTCACGCGTTATTTCTCCTCTCACTTCCCCGCAGTTTGGGATTCACGACTTATGGCCCTGTTCCGTCCCCCACGAATCATTGCTCTCCTCCTCCTCTTCCTCCTCCCCACGATAATATAAATTTAATAAATAGGCCGTGCTGGGGAGAACGGAATTGCCTACACGCTTTTCACCAACCAGGATGAGCGCATGGCAGGGCTCCTCGTGAGAAGCCTTGAAATGGCAAAGCAGCCTGTGCCTTTTCAGCTCACGCAAATAGCACGGTCAAATGGGACGTGGAAAGCTGCATGGAGTCATGGCGTGAGAGGAGGAGGAGGAGGAAGAAAGCAGGCTTCTGGCAAAATAACCGGTGGGCTCGGAAGCCATGGAGCTGGATACTCGAGTGCGCAAACTGCGGCGCAAGCAGCGGCGAAGGGAAAGAAGGTGCGTGGTGACCGTAGAAGTAGTAGTAGCAGCAGCAGCAGCAGCAGCACTAAAAGTGGTAGCAGTAGTGCTAGTAGTAACGATGATGAATGCGGCTTGCGTTAAAGCCGCGCTTACATGTATTTACCAACATCAAACGGCTGTTGCTGCTGCTAGCATATGGACTTCTGATGCCGGTGTATTAGCATGTCGAATTCAATGAATGGCTTCTTGAAATCCCCGGGTCCCTGTGCGGGCGTGGCCGCGTAATGGTCACTCTTTATAACTTGTTTTCCTTCGCAATAATTTAGATTTCGAAGTTCGTCAAGTCGGCTCTGAACGATGAGAAAAAGAAAAATCTGTTTGGAAGCTTAGCGCAGATGGCTAATAGCCAACATAAGGTGCGAGGATGAATATTGGTGTGTATGCAGTGAGTTTCCGTGAAACGCTGCCCTGGCTTTTATGTCGTCGGCTGCTGTGTTTCTTCTAACTTTGAATCAAAATTAGGATATTCGCCAAGCTCAAAAGAACAAGCGGAAGAACGGTTTGTTTTAATAGCATCCTACCTAACTTTGATAGCAACCAGTGATTCTTCAACTTTTTTTGCGAGCAGCCCCCACATATTGTCTTTCTCATTCACAGCTCGGCGCATGGGCGAAGGGGACGGTGGGGATCCTTTGGCAAACTTCAAGGAGAAAGCATATAGTCTCGCGAGAGGAGGAGGCTCGAGAGGGTATCAGCTTCTTTTTCCTCTTCCTCCTCCTCCTCCTCCTCCTCCTCCTTCCTGTTGATTTTCCCCTTCAAAATGATTGGTCCCACGTTCATATAAATTCTCCGCTTTTAGCTCTAGTTTCGTTTCATTTCGATTATTCTTCTTTGGCAAGTAGCAATGCTCCGTACTCAAGATGATAATTTTTGCACATTTTACTGACTAGCTCTCTGAGAACCCAAACAATTCGGGCACAATTTGCTTCTTCTTTTTGTGAAGCAAGCAAAAACGACCTGGAAGACCAATTCAAAGGTGGGAACCATATGGTTACGAGAGGGCATTGTTGACGTTTGATCGCCCACTCACTCGTTGCCTACACTATCAGGACAATCATCGGGAGCTACCATTATTTTGGGCAAAGGGAACCCCCCTGGAAAGAATCCCTCAACAGGATTTAGCGATGGTCCTCCGGGATTTAGCAACAGGGGGGGATTTAGTGATGCTCCAAAACGTGGATTTAGCGACGGGCCTCCAGGATTTAGCAATAAGGGCGGCTTTAGTGATGCTCCAAAACGTGGATTTAGCGATGGACCTCCGGCTTCGAATAATCGGATAGGAGGGTTTTCTGATGCCCCCCCTACTTCAACCATCGCATCAGCAAATACATCGTCTTCGAATCCTGCAACAGGAGAAAGACGGCGAAAACGGAAAAAAAGATGGGACGTAAAAAGTAGTTAAGCTGCATGGTTGAGCAGTTAAGCAACGAATAATAAGTAAACTTTCCAGACATTTAAATTGCATGGTACAAAGTGCGTGCGGATACGATGTGTGCGACGGATGTAATGAAAAGATTACATTTTTCCATAGTCATCCTAATGTAGCTGTACACCAATGCAGCGCTAGCAGCGGCTACACTAGTACGGCGCTTAGATTGCATTTGTTTGATTCGGCGACTGTGTGTTTCATGCATGAGCATGTAAAGATCAAAAGTGGCATTGTCATATACGATGTGTGTAGACATGCGAGCAAACCACGGATGCACCGCCTTTGCATGCTCTAGTGCTTCTTATCGCGTTTGACGTTCTAGCTTTGGCAAAGTATAAGAGTGCCCTAGTCTAGTAGTGCTCGCTTCAATGCATGTACGTAGCAAGGTACTACATGTGTAAGCATCGCTAGATCGCTGTTGCTAGGTTGTAACATGATGATGGTGCGTAGTGCGTACGATGGCACAGCAGCAGATTCACGCTGGACAACGCTGCTAGTAATTAACAATTCAGGTTTCTCTCACATCTAGATATCCTAGCTAGCTAGAAATCATTACATCGCGTGATGCCATCTAACAATTCTGACATTTACTTTTGTCATGTTTTTGCCTTGATATGTGAGAATGCACCATAGATCGAGCAATCCAAAAATTGACATCATGATATCCAAGTATTTAAGTTGCATGCTTGCTTATAGTATACATCTTTACATGAAGACCGCACATTCAAAAATGAGAGATTTTACAGAATTTTGTCTACTAAAGTTCCTATGCATACTGCTTGACTAGTTCTTGCTCGAGTAGAGCTTCGGAGATTATAAACAGGTAATCATTAGCAGTGTCATCTGTGCTTGTTTTCTTCGAAGTGGAATGCAACTTACCTCCAAATTCTTCTGAGTGGAGTGTGCTTTTGGGCTTGGATCCTATAACCTTTACCTTCTGTTTCATGGTCTTACGATTGCTCTGGATGTTGATACTCCTACGTTGTACATTTCTTCTTGGATGAAGGGTCTCCTTGTTTTCAGATTCAAGCGTGAACTTTCCGCGATTTGTGGCTTTATCGCTTATAGGCGAACTTTCTTTTGCCACTGGCTCACTGCTCGGCACCAAAAGCACACTATCCGCCTTAAAACGAATATTCGTGGAAGCTGGTTCATCTTGATGCGATTTTTCCACAGAAACTTTCTCATCTGTGGTAACGGACTTCCAACGATTCACTAAAGATACTAGCGACTCAGTGCTTGGAAGACACAAATCGATCCTTTTAAGAATATTACGATACTCCGCAGCTTCTTCCATAATATCTCTAAGGTAAAGAAGGTTATGGTTTTTCATGTAGTCATTCGAATGTTCAACTGCAAGGTTCAGTTGTCTGGAAGTTTGATCCACAACGGCCATGTCCTTCATCGCGATGTCAGCTGCACATCTTTGCTTGATTATTGCCTCTAAATTTTCAAGCTGATGCTCACTAATTTTTTCTGCCGGGAAAAATGATGCTCCAAGTTCAGAGAGGACCTTATCTTTCAGTTTTTTGCCTTGATGTTTGTAGAGGACCTTATGTTCAACGTCCTCGAGAGGGTTGGTGAAAGGCCTGGCTGTAACTCTCTCGAGCGGCAACAGTCGTCGACGGCCTTCTTCCACAAGTTTTGGTTGAACTTTCCTTGGACCTCTCTTTGACTCGGATCTACCTAACACGGGAACTTCCATTCCTAAAGCTTTCAGTATCGAACGTTTTTTGTTTGAAGCTGCAATCATAATCCTTCGATTCCTCTCATTAAGCGGTTTAGAAGATATCTTCCTCTCTGTTTCCAATGCTTCAGGAAGATAGTATGCAGCTCCAGCTTCTCCCAATTTTTCTCTCAATTTCAGCTCCAACTCACGTATACGATCATCCGTAATCATATTGTAGGCTCTGCTGGTGGATGAAAAATCTCGTCCATGGTCAATAATAACATTTTTAGGCCTTCCACGTCTATTCTTTTTTGTTGGTTCTTCCAAATTTGTGACAAAGCCCATCGTCCTGCTGCTCCTACTGGTGTGCATACGGAGATTCCTTGTTTTCGGAGCATTTAGCTTTCCCATCGGAATTTTTGAGGAAGGAAAATTTTTGCTGGAGAAAGATCTGCACTGTACCATGATGAAAAGGCTCACCACAATTAGAAGTTTGGGCCATTTCATCTGTGCAGCCTCTTTCAAGAAGAGGAAGGGGTAGAGGATAAGTAACAACTAGTTTCAATAATGGAGGAAGGATGTAATTTTCTTTGGGCAACGAGCTTGCTGCTGCTTGCTGCTCAGACAAACACCCGTCAGTACCCGATTTTGCCACTAAACAAGAGCACGTGCTTTCATGTCTCGTACTTTAAAAATGCTTGCGTATGTGATTCGCGACGTAGTATTTTTTGTTAACATAGGATAAAATTACCGGTAGCAAAAACATATTTATAGAAGGATATACATGTCGCATGGGAGGTTATGCCTATACTAATGCGAAAATCATATGGATAGCTGCTATTCGATCCTAACTCTTACACCGCTGTTGGCCGCCTGACAACGAAGGCGGTGGAGCATGGGGCGAAGCAATGGTGCAGAAGGAAGGAAATCAAGACCTGCAAAGAAGAAAATTGTCATTAGGAACCTACCCGTACAGATGGATCTGCAATCGCTCCAATCGATCTTGAAACCCTTTGAGAAAAAGTACTCCTGGTCCTACTTCAGGCCGGGAAAGTCGAGGTACGTGCTTACCATCGTATGGCTGTGTTGTAGTGAATCTGTTAATCTTACGTGACTATCTGTGTTTGATGAAGTATATTCCCATCTCGGAATCGGCCTGGATTAGCATATCTTTATTTCCCCAATCCATCCGACATCTTCGATATCGTCTCTTTCGTGCAAGCCGGGAATTTTGTTTTTAATGGTCTGATCGAATTACTATTCTTAGATGGGAGATAGATAGTAGTAAGTTTCCAAATTAATTTACAGAAAAAGTTATCAAGCCCCAAGTTGAATATGCTCCATCCCAAAGCATCCCGAGGAAGAACCTTCCAAAGGATAACCGGCAAGGAAGATACGACACAGGTACAACAATCGGTGTGAAGAATGTTCACTATGATTTGACTCTACACAACATACAGATGTCCATTATTTGAACTACATTAAGTCTTTTGAAGAAAACGAAGAAAAAATTCCTGGCACCAACGAGGAAGAAAAGAAGCAATCTGATGGTAGATTGTTGAAAGTTTTTGGCAACTGCTTCTCCTGAGTTATTTTCGCTTACGGAATAAAGGACAAGAAGGAGAAGAGATTGCTCCTATAGTAGCTTTTCTGGCAAAGAAGGGGAGTAAAATATCAGGTTGGTTCCCTTCTCAACGGCGCGATTCTTCTTGACCTCTTCTACACTAAATTTCTCAGCAAAGAGTACATCGAAGATGGCCCGAAGAAGTGATTCCCGAAAGGATCCCAGCTACAATCGTAATCTTGATTCCTCGATATCTAAGGAAAGTTCGAAACAGGGAAAAAGTAAGCGATATGCGAAGGAAAATAAAGGATCGAAGGAGAAAAGAGAAACAAGAAGGGACAAGTCGAATACCCTCCATTCTCAAACAGAGCTCAGTGAAAGGTGCCATGGATGTACACCAGAAATGTTCCTTATGTCCACCAAAAAATGATAGAATTGTTGGTAGCCTGATATATTCTGTAATACTTTAAGAACGAGGAAAACCAAAGTAACTGATTAAGCTTGGTACATAATAGGTCATCAGCAGGCAAGGGCAACAGGTCAAGCAAATACAAGCAGTCTAAAAAATCTAGGAAAGCCCAGCAGCAAAGTAGTAAGGCAGGTGGGGGCAATGGTACTAATGGTGACATGGTCACTAACGGAGCTGTGAAAATCATAAAGAGAGAACGAACGAAAACAAAAAAGAGAGAAAAGACGAGAGGAAAAAGGGGACAAAAACAACGCAGAAACGGGACAGAGTACCTGGAATAGAGCACCAGCAACTTTAAGCGATTCTAGTGATGGCGGTATTGGCTCATATAAATCGGATATGTCCTTCAATGGAAAGAGCAGAACGGTCTACACGATGCAATCTTGATTTTGGATATGCAGGAAATAAAATCTCAAGTACGTTGCCCCCAATGTCAAGGAGCAAGTGAACTTATGAGTCGAATTGAATAAGATCTCATGTTGTGGGGCGTAAATCTGGAATCGTATTGCTAGATCATGTGTGTCAGGATCTCCTTCGAAAATTATTCGAAACATTATGTTTCCACAACAGTTTTGGTTGCTAACTATCGGCTTGTGCTAAAATCATGATGGGAACATTACAGCATACCGAAGGCTCTCGCATTTTTGCATAGAAGCAACAGCCATCATCAGCAGCATCACTAGCTTTTGTCCCTGAAGAACGGTAATACGAATAATCCAAAGAGACGGAGTATGCCATTTCCAACCACCAATGCAGAATCAAAGCAAGATCAGCACCGGTATAACGTTTACTCCCGATGATGCTTTCAAGCCAAATTCTGTTCAGTTATTTCAAGAAAGATCTGACCATATGGGATTCGCGTCTTCGAAGATCAAGTTGCTCTTTCTCTTGACCAGTTAATCTCCGGTTCCATTGTTGTTCCAGATGTATGTGAAGCTAGTGATTGTATATCGCGACAGATAATTGATTTTGCAATAAGCAATCTAATATACATAAGGCATGGAAAATTTTGCGACTGCAGTCCACACGCACACACACACACACACACACACACACACACACACACATGATTGCAGCTGCTGCAAGGATATAACACGCTGCACCGCGCCAGTGCGTAGACTTTACGCATCATTCGACATCATAGCATTGCATGTTTCTTTGTGGGCGTGTACGTCGAAACTGTTACATATACTGTCGCCTTCCTTCGTCATTACATGAGCGTTGGCACCACGACAGACACACATATGTAGCTAGACACGCGGAATTTGCATGCTAACAAAGTTTAAAGACTCATGTATGCATCGCAGCGCTTACTTCGCTAGTTCGCTTGGCGAAGCCTCTAGATTCTAGATCCCCAAACACGACTAGACGTTCATCAGGGTTAGCGATAGAGGGCCTGCTCTAGCTAGCCTGTAGCATAGCTAGATAGCTTAGATAGTGTAGCTAGCTAGATAGTCTGACTTATGCCTCACCGTTATTAGTCGAGGTGAAGATGAATCTCAGCAGCCTGCAAGCCATACCATCACGGTTTTGCTACACGTGACATGGATAGGCCATCGATGAGGTAAAATATTTGCCATGCCAGATACTTCAGACATGCAGATGGAGATGCTAGCATGGCTTGCATATTTAAATATGCCCGATGTGAGGCATCGCCCATAGCACACACATCTAGGTCATCGTACATTATCATTTCAGATTACTTGTATCGCATGATATCAATGATGTACCGCTCTCTGTTGAAATGTCAAATTATGTTTCCTTCGTATGATATAATCATACACCTGATTCTTACACAAGATGCGATCGTCGATAGTAGTCGTTTTGAAACATAGATCTGCAGTCTAACTGTAACTCATCGTAGCCCTTTTCAAAAGAGTAAAATTCCGGTGCTCGTCGCAGGATAGTTCTTAAAATTGAATAATTCGATGTTCATTTACAAAAACTTAATTTGGAGTAATGAACGTTTCATTTATATTGGGACAAATGCACTTCCAGCTAGTGTAACTCCACACCCTCTAGTTGATTTAAATTAGCAGCGGTGTTGTCGATACTTGTAGAAGAGATTAGATGAATCTCAGTAACTTCTAGCACCTGAATATTGATTGTCTCCAAATAGTTTCAGGTAGCTACTTATACAACCTCGTTCGTACCGTCAAGTGCAACGACATCAATTTTCTGTTTTATTTCAATTACGCTCGGATTTTGAGGATCAATCTTCACAGCTTTCATTTCTGTTTTCGTCTCAGATTTTGAAGTTGTTTGACTCGAATTGTCATCCACAATTTCATATTTTTCCTGAGATAGATGAGATTTCTTAAAATCGAGTTGCGCGTTTTATATCTTTTGAATTGTGATACCTTATGCGCTGCAATTGAGTTCGCAACGCATGAAAATGCCACTGAAAGCATTCCAGATAGTACTGCACAAATCATCAGTGCCATAACCGGAGCTCCACTCTTTAAAATAACAATAATTTAGACAATGAAACTTTTATGTTTGGGGATTTTTTAGCTACTCACGCTGGCAACAATGACGAGAACAATGATGGACAGGAACAACGCGATCAGAATTCCCCAGAGCATCTTCTCCAATTTTGCTAATACGAGTCTCGGTTGCAGACCCTGAAAGAGATGCAGTTTAGCAAATTTTCACATAGGACGCTTTCATAAAAATATGTTTAGTGTAGTTATCACTATCTGACACGCACCAACACTATATATATATATATATATATATATATATATATATATTTGTATACACATGTATGTACACACATGCATACATAAATACATACATACATACACAAATGTTATACATTCTTCTGTATATGTATATATTTGTATTAAATTTTGTGTGTGTGTTTGTGTCTGTGTGTGTTTGTCTGTTTGTGTGTATTAGAGAGAGGGCGTGTGTTAAGTACCTTGTCATTTTTTCCCAGAAAATCGATGTGTTTATCACTTGACGGCCCATTCCGCAGCGTTGAATCTATGTGCTGATTAGTGCATGGTCTATGCTGCTGCAGAGAATTCGTTTTAGCTTGCATTGTGGAGCCAGCAAGGAGGACCAAAGCGGGGGGGAGAGGGCTCTGTTGTTACGAGGGCCACCCTCGTAGTACACAAGATATGGGATTACAGCGAAACTACCAACGCTGCTGCACCTCTTCCAGCCATACCAACGGAGAACTTTTTTGGGTAAAATCGTCAAACATTTCGAAGATGTCAGAAGTCCTAAGTCCATGCCGTTTCCTCAATGCGTCATCGGCCCAAATTAAAAGGAAGAAAGAACAGGTGAAGGTCGTATGCGTCTCGGAGATTTTCGGATATTCTTCGGTGCCTCTCCTCTCGCCTCAGGAACGAACAGAAAGAAGCTAAGAAGCGATGAGATAAGAAAGGTCGCCCATCCGACGGTTTGATATAAGAATAAGAAGAAAGAAGGCCTGAGGATCTACCACGGAAAAATGGCAAGAAAGACTAAGTGCCATTACTGTAGCAAGGTCCGCTTTTTTTACAGTATTATATCAACTGCTCCGCATAAACTCGTTGAAATCAGCCTTGCGTTCTGGGTGGACGAAGGATGGGAGGTGAGATCTACTGCGTCAACTGCGCAACGAGGATGCAGAGTCAGCTTAACATCGCTACTCAGAAGTAATAAAAACATATTCATACGGTCTCTTGTGCAGAAATGCAATACTAAACGAAATTTCATTAGGATAAGGCGGCTGAAAATCCAGAATCCGAAGCTTTTCTCCGTAGCCCCCCGGAAAACTATTCGTTCCCAGCCAGTATCCCCTCCAAGTTCAACTCACACAAACTTCAAATTTTCGAAATCGGTACTATCTATAATTCGTCATAAGCTTCGTCACATCGGAGATTGAGAACAGTAACATCTCGATACTCAGCTTGAAAACAAAGAGGGAACAGGAATCCAAATTCCGAGATCTCCAGGAAATGAGATGCCTTTCGCACCAACACCCCGGCCAGTCAAGACAACGTATGTCGACAATATATTGAATTGAAAACATATTTCTGAAGAAGGTATCGGTCACACAGATCTGTGAAGAAGCTACGAAAATTCTTTGAGCTTCAGCGAAAGGAAAAGGAAGAATTGGTGATGGATTTCCTGAAATTTTTAGGGCGTCCAAATAAAACATCGAGTTGTTAGGTGTCAGAATTGAAACGGGTTCGAAGCCGTCATGGATCTCCTACAAAGATTATTACACCTGGAAAGTACCGTAACAATCTATTTTATTTATCACTGCAAAACTTACATATGTCCATGGTGCAGGCGTGGAGCGTCTTCTCCTTATCAAGATAAGGTCGGTACAATTCCGATCGTGTATCCAGCGAATTTGACTGAAACCGAACGATTCAGGCGCCAGAGAAAAGTTCAACTGAACCAGGATCTAATTTGATTGCATCAAAAAAATTACTCATGAGCCCGGAACGTTCTACCAAATCAACGGATAAAACATTCGAATCTAAATCTCAAAGGGTGTCTGTTGTTAAAGCTAAGACATCTTCTGGCTGTAGCCAAGGAAAACATAAAAAGTGAGTGACCAACATGCCAACCTGAACTTGCAGTTAATAAACTCGATATTACTTAGGATCCCTTCTATAGTACACAAAGCGATGGAGGTAATTTGTTTGTAAGATAATCTCATTTTTATCTCACTGCATCTTCTAAAATGTGCTTCTTCAAGGATTTTATACTGAGGATGAGTTTCCCTAACCTTACATCCTTTAAATCCTCACTGTGAATAAAAGTAATTTTTGAATGTATCAACATGGTACACAGTTCACAGAAAGAAGGGCCGAAGACTACCACACAGGTTCAATGAAGAACGAAAAATAACATTTCTTCGCAAATAATCAGTTGCCATGTGATCAGGCATTGTTAGCAGGAAATCTTCATCATCGTCGAGAGGTGCGGATATGTTCATCTAAGGCAACAAATGGTTCACTTAATTACTATTGGTACGGCAGACTCCTCCATGGCTTCAGAGCTTAACGACCTCAAAGAACAAATGGTAACATAATCCTATCTATGTTGAGATCGAAATGGAGAAAATGTGACGAATAATCATTAATGTCCCGACAGCGAGCTTTCAAGAAGAGCCAGACAAATGCTATAAAATCAGCGGCCAAAGATAAGCAAGTAAGAATGAGTTCTTATAAAAGAGAATTGCTCGTTGATGAGAGTTTAAATAGGTGTTGTACAACTTCGAAAGCAAATACTCAATTCAGGTCTAAATGAAAACCTTCGCCATACATTTAACTTATGCATAATGTAGTATCTGCATGTGCGAAGAGAAGAGGTTCAAACAATTTCACACGAACTTTAATTTCAGGATGACATTGAGCTGGGCTCCGGACTTACAGCTGTGGTCTACAATACATTCTATTTGAGGTTCTCATGCTTCTCTGTATCACTAATGCAATTCTTCTATTGAAGGTGAAGTTGTGTGTGGATAACATTACGAAGAACGAATACGCCGTCAAGGTTTCTTTCTAGCACATCTAGGACTAATATAAATCAAATGACTAATGGGCCTCTCTTCTTTATCCAAGATCATTTCCAAGGCTAACTCGTCTTTAGACGTGGAGATTTTCCACAAGGTCTTTTTATTACAAATTAAATTCCGCCTTTTTCATAAATTAAAAAAAAGGAACTATTGTATGTTGCACCCTTTAGGAAGTAAAGATAATGGAGAAAATGAAGCACGCTAACATCATTGGAATGGTAACAAAAACGTGTAGATATTGGCAGTAGGTTACCATCTTGCTCATTCGTTAGATTTAGCCATTGATATTGCATAGTGTAATTTACGTATCCTAGTATAAATCAGTATGAATTAAGACTCATAATTGTGTTCCTTGCCTTTTTTCATCGGCGCGAAGGTGGATTGCTTCGAAACAACCGATTTTATCTACATCGTCCAAGAAGTCGCGTACGTGAAAACATGAATCCTTTTAATGTGAATATTATAATAACACGAATAATGTCAATCCCCCCGCTGAGAAGCCACAATAAAAGTGCACATTTGAAGGTATGGTGGAGAGCTTTTTGATCGTATATTGGAGCAAAAACAGTTTTCTGAAAAGGACGCCTCAGAAATCACAAAGCAGGTGGTGGAACCATCCTCTCTGAGCACCCTGGGTAGTTGTCCACTAACCTTTTTTGCTTGTCAGATTCTCAGCGCTCTGGTTTATATGCATTCAAAGGGAATAGTGCATAGAGGTTTCACGTTTCTTCTGACGTAGAAAACACATAAGTGAATGAGACCTATTTGTGCTGCCGTTTTTGTTGATTGCGTTGGGTTGCAGATCTGAAGCCTGAAAATATATTGTACTCTTCGTTCGACGAAGATGCTTCTGTTAAAATCTCAGATTTTGGCTTTGCCACCGGTGTGTAGTTATGTGTATAGTAATTGCAAATATATTTAGTCTACCAGTAGCCGTACTCATCAGCACCCGAGAGAAGGAAAAAATTGTAAGATTTTAGCTCGAGGACAGAGAATCATTCCATTCCAAACTGTAATGAATTTTACAATTAATAATGCAGAAGGAATTGATGGCCTGACACAGAAGTTAGGAACGCAGGGATATTGTGCGGTACGAAGTGTGCAAAATGGGAGGTGTATCAAGGACTGATTTTGAATAACGAATAACAGCCTGAGGTTTTCTCTGGCTTTACTTACGACTCGAAGTGTGACATATGGTGAGTCGACTCTGTTGTTCTCTTTCTGTCTGAATCTTCTTCCATTGGAATTTATCCCACAAGGCATTTAATTTAGTTCCGCCATTTTTGCTGAACTGATATTCAATAACGTTAATTTTGGACAAAATTGCCATAGGTCTCTCGGGGTGATCGTGTACATCCTCATCAGTGGCTTGTAAGGCGAAATTATGCAATTTTTTTTGTAGGCAAAAGAAGTTATTTCGATTGATTAATTTTAGACCGCCTTTCATCGACTTGGACGAGGAAGAAGAGGTCTGATCATTGTTTTCCGCCATTTTTAATTGACCCTTTTAGACTTCATAATTGATTTTAAACTTGAACAGACGGAAGCTTTAAACGTTCCTTTTTGGATTTATGTGAATCGAATGCAAGAGGTGTTTCTCCGAGAAAAATGAATTTCAGATATCACTAAGTGTGTTTGCCGGTCTGCTAAGAGAAATGTTCATCAGGTGCAAGACAAAGAAGTCAAATTCAAGGGAAATGTAAGAGTTTTGAACCAAAAGTCTTGATAGGTGATTATAAGATTCTAATTACAATGCCAGGTTTGGAAGAAGGTATCTTCTGACGCTAAAGAATTTCTCACAGCCGCTCTTCAGATCAATCCAAAAGTAGATCAAAAAATACTATCCAGCATATACATATATATTAATATATATATATATATATATATATATATATATATTATTTTAGTGTGTGTGTGTGTGTGTGTGTGTGTGTGTGTGTTCCTAACCGGGTATAAACTGTTTTCTTCAGAAACGTGCTTGCGCGTCTGATTTAATGAGACATACTTGGATGACGGGGAGAAACCATAAAACGAACAATCTTATTCCCGATGTGATGGGTGTAGCTCCATTAACTTTAAGTAGACCCCAAGATTTTGTGCGGTCTCGTTTTGATAAGCCAAAATCGCGAGGTTAATGACATAAATATATTCTATTATGTTAAAAAAAGATATGTTGTGTTTCATGCATCCTATTCCAATGTTATGTAACACACATGGGCCCTCACTAGCTCATGCACACAATGTAGACAATTGATGCTGCACGTGCACTTCAATGCATGCATGAAATGGATACACACTCCTAGTCACAGACGAGTCTAGCTAGGCCAGCAGTGGCGTGCCTTCATACCTTTGTTTGCAACAGCTAGATATAGGCCCGTTAGATCGATTTGTCTACATGTCCATTGAGAATATGCACACAGTCATGCACCGCGCGCGTGTACGTCTCTACTAGCTAGCTAGTCTAGCTAGCTTCATACTAGTATATACGTCTGGAAACAATATAAAGGCCAGCAGCCTAGCAGCTTTAGCGCATATATACATAGCGTAGCTAGCACTACTAGACTACAGCAGGAGTAGCTAGCTAGAGCTAGCATAGGGCACTACTAGAATGCTAGAATGCATATATGCAAGCTAGCTATGCTCTAGTGTCTAGCAAGGCTAGAATCGAAAGCATGCTAGCATGCAAGCTAGCAAGCCGGCATGCCACGCTAGCAGGCATGATCTGCCAAAGCAGCGCAGCATGTATGAGGAGGTACAGCACTAGAGTACTACAAGACTAGTAGATTCGAGTAGCGCATGTACTAGTCATAGCTAGATAGCTGTAGTGCAGGTGTACGCATGAACACTAGAACATGATGATCTAGTGATGTCTACAAGCTAGTCTAGAATGCACACCACTAGCTAGACCATCCGCACACGCATGCGAAGCCACCATTTATATGTGTGTAGTTATTGTGTTTCACTATTTGTAATTTTCTACAGATCAACCAGCTACGTCTCAGGCTCGCATTCCTTCGAAGCTTCCGTACTTTGCGCGAAGCTAAAATACATTCTTACGACTACCGAGGACACGCTCTATATTTACATGACCCAGTGACGTTGAAAAGCTTTGTATCAAACAAATCGTAGAGAAATGAATCAAAAGTCTGCAGCACATCTATTTCTCCTTCTTTGATCTTTTCTTTTTCTTCTTCGAATCTTTTTTCGACTTTTTCTTTTTATCTGATTAAATAAATAACACTGTCAAATTCTCGCAACCGAATGGGACCAAAACCAAAAATATCGTTTCAACTCTTTTGAAAAAATTCACCTGCATCCAAATTGAGAAGGCGGTATGCCAGAAATCCGATGAACGAAACCATTCCGAGCATTATTAATGTGAGAATCCACTGCGGGACGGCCAGCGCCATGTGGCTTCCCATTTGCACCCCCGAGGAGCCTGCGCTTGCTTTGTACGGGTATGATTCTCCGTCAGCATGCGCTAGAAAAGGCGAAGCGAGGAAGGTTAGCAGGAAAAGCAACATCACGATTGCGCGGGGGGGGGGGAGGGGGTACTGCCGCGTGAACAATGTGGGCTGGAGATTGATTAGATATGTCGCAAGCAGAAGCATGTCGCGCATTCAAAAACGCCCTATGTCTGGATGTGTTACATTCAAACGAAGACGTCAGCATCGAACTACATGTACCTGCCGAGAAGGATGTGGAAGCTCGAAACAAACGATGAAACTGGGATACCGGTGCTAATACTGTTGCTTGTAAATAATAATCGGAAATTGCAAATTTTTTGGGTCGTACATTCTCCTTATCGATGTCGCCATGCTATCATTCAGCCGATGACATCGATGATAATTTGGACTAAAAATTTCATCTGTTGGGGTTGGCTTTTTTGGTTTTTCTGTTCGACCAGAACAAGCTCTGTTCGTTTTTGGTTTCCTGCCGCTGTGAGAGGATTCATTGAGCAATAGTTGTCGCTCGGTCAAGATGAAGGGCCTTACCGCATGTGCGTCAAAGAACGACATCGACACCGAAAATTCATCCCGAAAGAATAAAAGAAGGGAGACCTGAGGGAGGGGTGATTCGGGTTTAGTTGATGAGGAACTCCGTTCCCAACGGAGAGGGCTGGAGAAAGGGGGATAGGATAGGATCTACGAAGGATGCCGTTGATTATGCTTCCCGAAGATGTGAGCTTACCAAACACTCTGAAATGGGAATCAAGGGATGTGGTTTCTTCAGTCGCCACCGCAACAACTTGGATAATAATGCTGCTGACATCACTGAAGTGAAACGTGCATACGAAGAAAATTCTAAAGTCGTTGCGGAGCGAACAGGAGTAAACAATTCTTCCACCTTAAAGGATAATGTCAAAAACCTTTGCCCCGTTTCCCCCAAGTTTACCCCACCAACTTCACCGATGGATTTTGTTTCTGCAACCGAACACTTAAAAGGCCGAAGTAAAAGTAACAAGAAAAGAGGAGCAATAATGATGAAAATATCGAAACCACTCTCTATATCTTCCACACCCACTATCGCCAGACATGCAAGGTTAAAGAAAAGCGGGGCCTCGAATAACAAACAGGGATTTTGGAAAGGTATACTGCCACCTCCGGTAAAATCAACCCAAGGTAGGAAGCGTCCCAATAATCCTTTTAAAGAGGTAGGGCTAGCAATTGGACGCGATATAAGTGCTGGAATGAGGAGAAGTAGAAATCAGATGTATACTTCCTCCAGTAGTGGTACTAGAAGTCCCAACTCTAGAAGAGTAAAACGTTTGAGAATAACAATTCCCAAACCTAAAGGGGTCATAACCCGTACCAAAGTTCCTGATTCATATGGACTTACGAATAGGCCATTAGTCAGAAGAGACGGAGGTTGCTATGGGGGACAAAACTATGCGGTTTCATTCAGAAGAGGTCGCAGGAGAAACATGGAAGATTTCCATTCTGCGGTTCCTGAGATGATACCGGGTAGAGCTGTGGGATTTTTCGGGGTTTTCGATGGGCATGGCGGTGGCCGTTGTGCTGATTATAGTGCGAAGAATTTACCCAAGATTGTCTCACAAAGAATTGATAAGACACCTCGCTCACTCTTTCAAGGAGCGTTTTCGAAACTGGACGACGAGTTTCTTTCCATCGCGAATTCTAACCGATGGAACGATGGCTCCACAGCAGTTGCTGCACTTCTCCGAGATTGTACACTTACGGTCGCAAATGCTGGAGACTCCAAAGCAGTTTTGTCGTCTGGGGGGCAGGCTGTCGTGATGTCTAGAGACCACAACCCAGGCTGCAAAGAAGAAAAACATCGCATTGAGAAAAAGGGTGGACGGGTGGTTTTCCTCCGAACGTGGCGTGTCGAAGCAACCTTAGCTGTTAGCCGCGCTATTGGGAATAGGAGCCTGAAGGCTTATGTCACCAGCGAACCGGACGTAACCACGAAAACTCTCAAGAAGGGTGACGACTTTCTTGTTCTGGGGACTGATGGGTTGTGGGATTTTATCAAACCCCAGGAAGCAATTTCTATAGCATCCGAGTTCCTGGAAAGTGAGTCGGCACGCCTTCAGGAAGCTGCAAAGAGGTTAACGGACTTAGCATTTGATCGTGGAAGTTTGGATAACATCACGGCTTTGGTTATCGATCTGCGCCCTTATCAACCAAGGCAGCTAGACTCCAACATCGCTACGCTGACAATATCTGGCAAGAACCCGTTAAGTAAAAGAGAAAAAGCATGAATGAAAAAAACGATGCAAAATGATGTTGAAGATGAATAAAAGTAATGCAAAATCATTATTTAGCAGTAGAGCTCGACCTCGTTTTATTTGTCCTGTGCGTCATGCCGGGCGCGGCTACGTACTTAGTTAGTTAGCGCGCGAAGCCGTTGTATGCAGTTGTCGCGCATGACGGCATGCAACGGCACACATTACACGTCTAACTGTACTGTGCTGCCTCGATCTTTCGACTTCTACACGACTTTGTACACGTGCATCTACTAAACGTACGCATACGTGAACTGTCTCTATAGATGTCTAGAGTGTGCAGCGGGATGGACGTGTGTCAGCTATAGCATGCGTAATAAGTACTAGATTAGTACTAAAGTAGTGTAGCAATGATTATTCTATATTCCACTGCGCGCGCATGTGACACATCGTCATGTACCCAATCTAGCAACGTCAATGCTGCTGGACTGACTCTGTGACGCTGGGAGCTAAAATGCAGCTGTAGCACATGGTACTGTTACTAGGTTAGTCCGCGCGATTCTGAACCATCGGGCGCTATACTTACGAACATCACGATGAATTGCATGGTTGCGCAAATTAAAATTGATCGATTTTAATTATGATGATCACGGTGCAGAGCCATCTATTATTAGGTGAGCAAGCACGTGGCGTACACGTAATATCGTAATAAGCGCCAGCGGAGCTTATCCGCATCTGCATCTAAGTCTGTATGCGTGGATCACAATATAAATACCGGTTTTGTATCAGAGAAACTAAAAATTTCCCCTGTACTTGGATCCAAAATCTGAAGCACAAATGATATATTTCAAACCACGCACATTCGTGAAGTAGTACTAAATATACAACCTTCCCATTATTCTGCTTTATATTTCTTGTCAAGGCCTAAGAGTGGTGAATATTGTGTGTCTAAGTGCCGTCCATGTTTGAATTGCGAATGATACGCAGAGATGCAACCTTATGACTGTACACATTTCCGTTTGGCAGGGCCAAGGGGGGGTTATTTTCATCCATGACTTCTCCGCACATTCGGCACACGATGCATCTATTTGTAGTATGAAATACCGATTATAACCGTCTTTAAACATGCTGTGAAGTTTGAGACGATTATTATAATAATGTTGTCCATTCCGATGTTACTATTACGATTGAGTTCGGTGAGATGTTGAGAGATTTTCCGCAAGCTTGTACATGCCCTATGTGACGGGAAACACACACACACACACACACACACACACACACACATACACACGCACGCACGCACAGTCTCGTGTCCGCATATTTCTATAAAATAATTAATTGTCAGGGGTGTAGTGCGTGCTGTGTTTCAAAATGAGCAAATTTTATGCGTGATGGATTTGTATCCGAACCTTCGCACAAACAGGACACTCAGATGATCGTAGCCCTGATGCAAGTGCAGTTTGCACTGCCGCTACTTTCAAATGATCTGTATTACATCTGGTTGTCGTTGAATAAAGCGAGGACATAGAATCCATTGTCGCTGCTGCTGCCATCGCTGATACGTCCACTTTCATCTCCCTGCGCGGGAATTATTGCATTAGCAGGCAATTCTATGAGAGTATTTATGAGCTATTATCTTGTGTGACAGTTGTATTGTATCGTAGGATGATATCTGCCAGATTGAAGAGATACGCGTCACACATAATAACCCATATCCCTCCCAAACAAACGAGCAACTGGTGGAATAATACCCATAATACCTTTCCGATTTTACATCCACACAATGGCTGAAGAGAGGGGTATCAATCATCACAAAAACAAACCACAAACAACATGTATCAATCTTCGACTTTAAGGTCTAGTATATCATATATGGGTTAACGTGATTGTGGGTTTCATTGAAGACAGCGACGTGTATTGTGTATACGGCAAATTACGGGGTTTTCAAGGCCTCGAGACCCGCTTGCAAACGCAGTGATAATGTTGACTGCGGAGAAAGCCTACCAGGCAATCATTGCACACAGATGGTCAATCATGTCATTTTACTTCGAGTGTTAGTACGTCTTGATGATGATGATTATGATGATAACCCGTTGATCTTGAAGAGCACACTCCTGAACATTTGTTCGAGGTTCGACCTTTTTGTCACCAACACAAGCCAGCTGTCAGGTCGGTAGGTGATGGTGGTGGGAGAATTAACGAGTAGTAGTAGTAGTAGTAGTAGTAGTAGTAGGGTCTCAATCTTAACGCGTCAGACCATTTTGCTTCTTCGAATAAATATCCGTATCTGAATTAAACATACAACACATCACTATGCGTATTTGATCCTTGTCTTATCCATTACTGTTCACCTTTTAGGTAAAGAACCCTTCGAGATAGGCAAGAATGCAATTGCTCCCATTGCGTGTAATATGGTCTGTAAATCAACACGCATACATATTAAAAAAATATAAATATAAATATATATATATATATATATATATATATTTATAAATATATGTTTGTATTTTAATCAACCGGTCGCAACGTATGTATACTATAGTATCAGCCCTCATGCCATTCGCATGCACATACACATAGAGCGTGGTAACATTAGAAGCGAACCTTAAGATGACTGTCAAGTGAGCTCTTAAAATGTTTCCGCGCATGCTGCAGAGCATCCTTTGCCTTATTTTTATTATCATGACACCACATTGTTTCGCCTTTTAATTCTCATTATCTACACTTTAAGCACCCCGAACAATCGTGAAATAATGTGAGAACTTCGTCTTCTGCTCAACTAGAAACTGACCTTGTTCTCCTTAAGCATTTCGATAAATTGCTGGTAGATATAGAAGTTAACGTGACAAGATTTCCCATAGTATATTTTGTCTGTGTGATGAGTTCCTCCTCCATTACTATTGTAGTAGCACTACCTGTACTCTCAGCTCCGTTTCCAGATTGATACATCGTGAACGGCGAAGACGAGATCTGCCATCAGATTGTAAACTCAATCATTACATTACCTTTCAGCAGCAGACGTAGGCTTTCTTTTACGATATATGTAGTAACAACCTATTGGCTCCACACCAAGATAACGCCGGTTTGCAATCGCGATTGCGAAATCCATATATGACCTGTAAGCAGTGAGAGATGATAACAGTGACAGCAGTTGCTGTAGTTGTCGTTGTAGTCGTAGTCGTCGTCGTAGTAGTAGTGGTAGTAGAATGAGCTGTTTTTCAGTACATTCCTTCGTCAATGAGTAATAGGAATGAATAATTGATGATAGTCCAGCCCAACGTTAATCCACACACATCCAGTGCATTGTGATACATCGAATCGTTATGATTTTTGTGACGACCTTCTGAGCCGATTGGAATACCTCAGAATCGACGAGATCCTAATAAATAAGCAGTAGAACATGGTTATGAAACAACGGGTAGCCAACAGGTGTGGCGGATCCCGCAAATTTACTGTTATTAATTCTATTTTCGATAAAATGATATATCTGTCGAAAAGAGACACCGTGATTTTTGCATCTCTCGTAATTTTTGCAGCCGATTTCATGCACCCTTCCCGCATTAAGTGCCCTAGAATACAAAGGGTAAACTTGCAAGTAGTGAAGAATACGATAGATCAAACGACGACGCAATATTCATCAAGCTTCAATTAAGTACCAACGATCATTGCATCCAAAGATTTCACCGTGACTTTATTGTCCTGGAGAATAGAAGTGGTGGAAGGAAGGTGATGATCAAAAGCCTGGATACTACCTCCGCTCTGCTTACGCTCGAAGGGATAGACAATCTACCTTAGCAAGCAGCAGAACAGAATCCGAAGAAGATGCGGATTTACTGCAGGAGCTATCAGTTTTTGCTCGCCCCCCGTTTGAAAACTTCCCACTTTCAGCCAAATTCCGTACACGTGCACATTTGGAGACCTGCTTTAAATGCTCGATCCTGGCCTAATTTGATTTAAGGTTGAATAACGGAGATAAAGAGAAAGAGTGAGAGAGAGAAGGAGAAGGAGTTGGAGAAGGAGGAGGGCGGGATGGGGGAGAGTAAAATAAAAGAAAAGAAGCAAGTGACTAAAAATTTCCACCGAAAGCGTTGTTCCCAATATTACAATTCTTTTACTGCCAATCTACCCCACACCTCCTTTTTCTTACTTTTACCTTTTCTCTCTCTATCTATTAACCACATCCTTCTTTGCCTCATACCTTGCATCGATTAACGTATTTTAATGCAGTTTTCTGTCCGTCCTCCATCTACTCGCCAATAAAACTATATTATGACATGATCCGTATATGTCTTGTAGTTTTTTGACACCTTACGCTTCAACCCTCGGAGTTTTTTGACAATAAATTTCATCGACTTCGTTGCGTTAATTAATTCCGATAGATCAGATGACTTATCACCCTCCTAATATCGAACAGCAGCGATGATAAAGTGAAGTACGGAGAATTGAATCGTGGTACTTTGGCAGTCTTTGAGAGCTTCTTCACCTCGCTTACAACATCTGTTATCTATCATAAACAATTGAAGGTTATTTGTACACTCTACGTTCGAGTTCAACAACGGGTACCTCCTTTGCCACAATTTTCTGGGTGTTCCTTGTCACCTTAAAAAGGTTCATGTGAGTTCAATTCATCCGTCATTCGAAGCCCCACCGAACACTACATTTTGATGCATGTTAAATGACTTGTTTGGTCTGACCATATGCACGCTCTCGTAAGGAACACGTAGAAGAGAATGCTCATGGAGCACGGAACGAGACATTGCTCGATAACAACCCCTCTTTTCGAGTTTTCTTCAACTTTTGAGACCATTTCGAACCAAACTGGAGCTCGAAAGACAACGAAAATTAGGCCCATTCTGTAGAGCGTCCATGTACAAACGAAGTCGTATATTGAAAAATATATGGCTATCTGACTAGGATCGTGATTTGGTTGCATCGAATAGTGGGATGCTAAAATGTCGGAAGCTGTGCTTGGCTACCGCTTGAAGTACATATTTATTTTGTAGGCCGAAAATATCTTACGACAAGATATTCGTGGCAGAACAGCGAAAGGCGAAATTTAGCGGGAAGCGATTCTCATCGGTCGAGGCGGGCATTCTCCATCGGCGATTGTATCACCTCTCCCTTCCCCCATTTGTTTCTTGACTAATCTATATGTCGGAAGTTAGTTTGAAGGGAATAGGGGATTTATATCCTTGTTGGTGCGTTTTTGGGTTCCTCCAGGTTTTAGAGCACGAACCGAGAAACTTTCTTCTGCCCAGCAAGCAAGCTAGCGAAGATGCCATCCAAAAAGAAACGAGGAAACGACAAAGCGAAGAGGAAGAAGAAAGAAAGACTAGAGGTCGCAAATTTTATGTCCACTATCAACTTCCCGTTAAATTTAACGCTATAATTTCAGAGAATGGATCGAGAGATGAAAGGAAAGGCCCTTGTCAGTGACGCCAATTCGATTGATGACATATTCTCCATCCTCACGGTATTTAATACGAACTTGAATAGACGTTCGAAGTGCAGTGCATTAAATATAAATGTATATATATATATATATATATATATATATATATATATATATATATATATATATATGTATATATATATATATATATATGCCTAGATGCGTTTGCATGCGCGCGCGCGCGTCTGAGTGTTTACTTACGCCTGTCCCTACTACCAAAGGCTTTTAAGAAATATCGTAAAATGAACATCAGCTGCAGTTTCAAGCGCTATGAGGTCATGCAGATTTTTTTCCGACATTTTATCAAATGTATTTAACTATCCGCCGTGAGATTTACAAGGATAAATGGATGAATGATGAGTTGGATGTTGTAGTCTCACGAGTGATGTTACATCATTACATTCGCCTCTCACTGTTCAAGCACTCGCCAGATGCTCAGTAGATTGAATAGTTTCGTTGCATGTGCTATCTGTCTTTTACTTAGGAGTTAACGAAGGATGAAAAGAGTTGGGTATTCGAGCTACTTGAAAAGAACATGAAGACACAGTAAATTAAATTAGTTCTTCTCTCTGATTCCAGTATCATCTTCATCATGCGTATTCTCTCGTGTCGTATCCTTTTCTAATCTCTTAGTTACGAAGGATGTGAAAGCATTGGGTGGGACGAGAAAGCAAAAAAGAAAGTATGCTGCGTGTTGGGGTGAGGGGGGGAAAATGAGAATATTCAAATTTGGTTTGTGTATTTCTAGAGAGTAAATCAAACGTGTGAGAGGCATGCACCAACATGAAAGAGGCACAGACGCATGTTATATGTATAGGAGCTTGAACACGAAGATTGCCGCTACATTATCGCCTACGAGGAGGAGGTCAAAACAGATCGAGCAAACCCATCAAGCATTTTGACACACACACCAACTCCACACACACACACACACACACACACACACACACAACTCACATATACATATGAAAATATATTATACGTGCGTGCGTGCGTGCGTGCATGTGTGTGTGTGTGTGTGTGTGAAAGAGAAAAGGGGGGCGGGGTTGATAGAAAAGAGCGAGGGGCTGGTAACTAGAGAGCGTTGTCGTGAGTTTATGTACACTTTGGCAGGTTGAGGAAACCAAACAAGAAAATGTCAAACAAGATCCAAACAACGAAAAAAAAGCACCTACAAAGTAATCCTCATCCATTTGTATTTGTGTATGTGTGTGTGCGTGCGTGTGTGTGTGTGTGTGTGTGAGAGAGAGAGAGAGAGAGAGAGAGAGAGAGAGAGAGAAATTGTTGTGTTGCGAGGCTTTTCCTTACTAGTGCGTGTGAATAAAAGAAGACTATTCAAGAAACTTTCAATTAGAAATATTGGTATGAGAATAAGTAATGCTCAAAAAACGGTGCCAATGCGTCGAGAAGAAGCGCCATGTGAATCGTACCTAACACTTCCCTCTGTTACAATGAGTTTCAATGTGTAATTCAATGTGCTGTTTTATCAAGCAGACAGCAGCCAGTTGGGTATGTAATGTGGCGAAGTCTCATGGACGACAACGGAATGGGAGAATTCATCCCAGTTCTCTACCTGGTTTGGCATATATATATATATATATATATATATATATATTTATATACATTCACATATATGCATATGTAAATTGGTTGTTAAGTAATGTTTAGGAATGTATACTCAATATATATATATATATATATATATATATATTATAGATAAATATTATATATATATATATATATATATATATATATATATTTATACGCATATATTGTATTTTATACTTACCGACCACGTCTTCATAACAACATACTCTACCTGTGCACAAAAGTTTTCTTCTTTCTGAGCTTCCAGCCCGCGCGTGCACACACACACACACACACACACACACACACATACACTCACTCACATTATAGCTTCATAACGTCATGACCATCACGTTTCGTCCATAAACTTGTTGCACAGTGGGAGATTCATCTTGAAAAACAGGCTCGGCGCAAAGGACTTGGAAAGTGAGTAACAACGATCATTCATTGGCGGATGATGATGATGATAATGGATATTCTCTTGCAATCGACCTGTATGTAAACAGATTACTCGATTAAATCACATGCGTTCCATGCATACAAATATATAGGTCTCTCTTCTCTCTCTCTCTCTCTCTCTCTCTCTCTCTCTCTCTGTGTGTGGTGTGGTGTGGTGTGATGTGTGATGTGTGTGTGTGTGTGTGTGTGTGTGCATTTTGTGTAGCATCCAAGTGCTTTCAGACTGCCTTTCGAACACAGAGTACTACTACCATTTGCTAGGTTTCTAATGACAATATCAGAGCTGGCTGCATGGAAACTCAAAATGAAAAAAATCATTCTTACTGGTATTTAGCAAACATAACACACTCGAAGAAAGACACACAACACACTTCCTATGCCTGGATGCTTTCCATTCCATTGATAACCCTTTGATGGATGTTCTCTCTTTGCTGACACGGTGCTGTTTTCTTGTAGCCTTTTCATCGAATGAGCCGTCGATCAAGTTTTTCCAGGAAAAATTGAAGTTCAACGGTTGTTTCATATACATATATAATGTATGACGATGGGTTTTGTGTTGGATTAGTGGGGAGGTGTGTGGGAGGGGCGTGGGAGGGGGGAGGGACAAAGATAGTAATAATGAGGTATGTGCATCTCTAGTGAAATCATGAAACCTTCAAATAGTAAGATATTTGAGTGTTGTATGGGTGCTGCCTGTGTTGAGTAATTTTTGTGCGTGTTCAACCGTATATTATGTACCAAAGTTATGAATCAT
>ADNK01000410.1:0-22500 GCA_000320545.1 Bigelowiella natans CCMP2755 | reverse complement strand
TGCGATTGAGATGGCAATGTCTCTCATCCATCTGCAAGCTTCATGTGGAGCGTGGCCAGTCTAGCTAGCTAGCGCTGTGAATGTGTGCATGCGTCGTCGCTAGCTAGTTCGTGCGCAACCCATCTTGGCGTGGCTAGTGGCTAGCAGGCATGGCATGGTGGCTAGATCTATGGAGATGGCACTGCTAGCTAACTTGCTAACAAAATGACACATGCAGCGCTAACCACGCTAGCACGCATTGCAAGCAGTTGCATGTGTGCGAAGCTGTCACGCGCTCTCAATCGTAATTCAAACACTGCTAGACCAAAAACAATTCCATCCGCCCGTCTATATTGCGAAACGAATGTAATTAAGTATACACGGGTGGCTATGTTGCTGCCTCTGGGTAAGCACGTCTAGACGTGCGCAGCAAATAGGTGTCCAATTTTTCTAATCTACTCTTCAGAAGCCTTCAAGATGTTACGACGCGGCCTTTCCCGCTGTTCTTTCTTCCCCGACATAGGCGAACTTTGCTAAAAGTTAAACATATGGCTAATTATAGACATCTTGCCAAAATCGTATGATCTGCCTTTTCACAATTATCTCAGTACCTTGACATCCCCATCATCGTCTTCCTTACGATTCAACCTTGCTGCCAACTCATCCAACAAATTCTTCGTTTCCGCCTTTGCAAACTTTCGCGACTTTTTCTCAATCTCCGAAAAATAACGGAATACCTTATCCATCAAGTAAAACATTTATTTTATTTTCCTAATCAACCTCATGGTCATGTCACAAATACCTGCGAATCCCGCAGCTTTTCTTTATATACCGGATACATATCCAACAACTTTCTCACAGGCTTTTCAGAGAAATGAATCTACACATTTTTAAAACCGGGGGTGTGAGTCAGACAAAATGAAAGGTACGATGAAATCTATATTATGCAATGCCTGGGAGAGACAATATGCCAGATCTCTATATTGGAATTCCTCTTCTGCAGTCTTAAATCTGACATATACAGATTGCCAAACAATCATATTTGAACGAATGAAGAGATGAACACTCAAACCTGTGACACAATTTTTCCACCAAAGACTCCGTGTGCTTTTCCTTTGTAATGAAGCTTCGCGTAGAAAACATGTAATCAGAATATATAAACAATTACCTAGATACATTCTACTACCCGAGAAGAAATCCAATGATCCCGCGAAAATGATCTTTCGACATCGTCCCTTTAGATCTCTCAAGACTTAACTTTGAGAGAGTGTCGGGTAACAAATTGTAGATTGGACTCTTCCCCTATCAAATTGTGCACATATGTTTTTGCCAGTTCATATAAATGAAATATGGATACCTTCTGGGAGAGCTCGTGGAAGAGAATTCGGACCAATTCAGAAATACGGAGATCCTAGGAAGCAAAAACATTACGTCGAGTGGTAGAAGCACTTACACAAAACAGATATACAAAAGTGAAACCTCATCGTAAATTCTCTTTGATATTTCCGTAATAGGACCTTTGATCTGGTATTGAAGTTCAATTAAGTTTTATCCCAATAAAAAAAACTTATTTGTAGCTACCTTGACCATATCGTTGAGGATAAGGTGCATTAGTACCATCAGCGTGTTCTTACGCACTTTGGGAGAGCTATCGTTCAATCGTTCAAAGAAACGATGAGACCTGCATTTTAATACGTGTGAAGAATAGAAAACTGTACACGATCTGAAATTCATACCATGGCTCGATTAGGTTGGGAAACCGTAACGCTAGATCACCTGTACCTCTAACATCAGATTTTAGACAATAACCAAAAAATTGTACCATTACCCAGCGCCACAGACAAATTTGCCCGAACCTGCAAAAATTTACCATTGTATTTGTAAATTATGAAAATGTGGGTTGATGTGGACACCCTACCTGGACATGTGGACTTTGTTCCAGAAGCGTAAATAAGAGTTGAAGATGTTCTGCAATACAATAAGGTCCTGAAACTGTAGCAATAGACCAAACGATGATAGGCTCTACCGTCACAAAACTCCACAGAAACGTACATCATCTTGCACAAACACATAACTGCGTTTGTCATTAACCGTGGGTGCCCTGATGCATCATCACTTAGTCACATGTAGATTAGGCGAACATGAGAAACGAAATTTACCTGCAAACGACTTGGAATTTCGGCAAACGTGTAACAATGGTTTCAGCAAACTTGCAAAAAGAGAGCCAGGAGATACCAAATTCTGTAGATTCAAATTTCTTTTACACAATACCATTTGTGAAAATAGAACACTACGCAATCCACCTTTTCTACAGACTCCCTTGCCAACTCCAGTTCGTAGTCTCGCGATGCACCAACAGCAAGATCTTCTTCAATGTTGCCTAAGGAAAAAGATGAGTCACAAATATGGAACGTCTAGTATCCAACTCAACCAACCTTTAGAACTCTTCTCATCTTTTGTGCGTTTTTTTTTCTTTTCGAGCATCTAAATAACGCATTAAACCATTACAAATTTGAAGTCGAAATGCTTGTAATCGACAATATACCGCATTTCTCTTTTTCTTTATCATACTTTCCACATTCTCCAGATGTACAAGAATCTAATCAAATGCAGTTCGTTAAGAAGACAAGGTGTATCTATTTAATTTCATGTACCTCCACAACAATATGGCCTGCCAGGAAGAAAATCCTGGAAAACCCCTAAGATAGATGTACAGTCAGCTTGATCCAAGGAAAACAGCGTAGAAAATGAACTCCACCTCAGATGTTTGCTGCATATTGCTGAGAGATTTTTCGTCAAATGCATTCTTATCTGAAGGAAGCACTTTGGCGACCATCTCGTACAGTATTTCTTGGCTGAACTCTGTATAAAACATTGTCACAATGAGGCATCGTACTACATAATTCGTTTGATTATCCTTACCAATGGGTTTCGGATGAACTAAGAAGATCGCTTTTATTACATCTTCACTTGCAAGAAACCATTCATCTGCTGTAGCTTCCATTTGGGTAACATTCTTTTCAACACGTGGTGCGACAGTAGTCAACAATTCCTTGAATCGTGGGAAAACGCGTTCAAGAACTCGACGATTTTCAGTTTCCACCCCGTTTTTACTGATTCCGCTTATCAGCTGTGCTCCTGCCTGAGCAAGTCTAAGCTGCATTCCAGTCTGGAATGGCACCTTATCTGCTCCAAAAGCCATTCGGGAAATTGGGGCCAAATGGGACAATACCCACTTCGGCTTGGCTGTGCCAATCATTTCGAGCAATCGCATAGCCCCATGTTGCAACTCAGTACCCATTGTTGCACCACGTGATGTGATGATGGTTCGAATGGCTTCGACAAGTACTAACGGGACACGATCTTCTAGGGCTAATCGGTACAGAACTTCTCCAAGACAGGTGTTATCCCCGAAAGACATCTTTTGAACAAGGCGGATCAGATTGGCAGCAACGATTATAGCACGCTTTTTTAAGGCTTCATCCTCTACATCTTGGTCTTGTTCCAAGTCTTTCAAGTAAAGTTGAAAACAGGCATCCTTAACTCCATCCCTCACGTTTGCATCCCTCGACCAAATTAATCTTAACATACGCTGTATTCCTACTGAAGCACTTCGAAGATTAAATTGGTTCGCAACTAGAAAGAATCTTATTGCTTCAAGCGCATCAGAGGAGGTTTTGGATTGGAGCATGCTACACATTGAACCAATCGCATTCAGATTTTTCGTATCCTTCTTTCCATCTTTGCCCTCAGAGGTAGCATTTGCATTGGAGCTAGCTTCATGACTATCGGCGTCTTCCTTGATGTCTTCTTCGTTCATCTTGCAAGACTCTTTTGCGTTGTCTTTGCTTTCTTCTATAGTTTCTGGACCAGCTATTCTATCAACGAACTCAATTGCCATCGAGACTCTTCGGAGTTCCTTGGCAGTTTCCTCGTCAACTTCGAATGTTACTGCCCCATTCGCATCTTCCATATCCTGACCTTCCAACGTCTGTCCAGAGCGAACGAGAGGTGCGGCAGATAGTATTTTTGACTACGTAATTTGGAAAATTGTTAGCTACGATAGAAGATTAATATGAAACTTTATCACCCTAAGTTTGCTCTTCAACTTTTCTAGATTCTCTTTCAGCACCTCACGATCCAAGGTTGGTGAGAAGGGATTATACTCCAGCAACACTGATAAATATGAATTGAAATCGACTGCACTACTGCAACAGAGTATCTTGAACGACCTGTTATCAAAGAAACAGCCCTTTTCCTGACTTGCACGGCCTTATCTTTTAACCTCTCGACACCCACTTCAGCAGCACTGTTGGATTTAATTATTACTACATTTCCAAAGTTTTGTTTAAATTAATGTACATCAGAAATTGGGCGTCTGTAAGCGCTCTTGCTTCCACAAGGACCCCCCATAGCTGCAACACTTTACTGCGAGTGTACGACGAGATATCATGTACTCTGTAATTAAAATATTTCAAAAATTGAGGACAAAAAAATTATAGATAGATCACATAAATATGTACGTGTATATATATATATATATATATATATATATATATATATAATATAAAATATGTAGTGAACCTCTCTTTCAAGATCTGAATCAGTGCCTCAGTTGTCGCTTGCCGCTTATCGTCGCGAGGACCTCCCTTTTTGTTTCTTGGGGACATACTGTTCACCTTCGGAGTCTGGCCCGCATTCCCAGCCAAGTTTTCTTGGTTATTTTCTTGATGAACCTATAGAAGTCAAACTAAACGATGTCCTGGAAAAGTAACGATGTCCAGCAACTTACCGATTCTTTGAAGAAATTCAAAAGGGTTGCTACTACAGAGACAATAGCATTCCGCATGATATATGACTCTCCATCCAAATGAGGCACAATCATTGCCAATCCATTCGCAACAGCCTCAGGCTAAGAAATAAGGAGTAAGTTTCCTTGATTACTATGTTGATATATATAGTCAGAACCTGCAATGATGCTAAATGTTCCAGAAAAGCTGCCAAGTTTTTTGCGGAAGCAGTGTGTCTGAGCAGATAAATTCAACGTCTATTTGCCAACACATATCATTTTCGATTTTACCTTGAGAGAAGAGTTCCATCTGTTCTCCCTATTTCTCTGAGAATGCTTCCTACAAGGGCTGGAGAAACACGTAATTATTGGCCTTATTCCTCAAAATGTTAGCATGTAGTACCTTCATCATGCTTTTTTGCAATTCCGTTGACAAGTTCTGCCAATGGCTTGGCAAGGAAGTCAAAGTTATGAACCATATGAAGAAGGTCAGACACCTGAACATATCGCTTACATGAAGACTTGTGTGCAGGAATCGGTACTAAATACAAACCAGTCTATCCTTGATTTGAGAAGAGCGTGTTGCAAGCGAAGTGAGCACCGAAAAGATTGAGGGTTGGGTACTGCTCTTCAGGCCAGTGTTCTGTGGATTTTCGAGCTGAACATATAATTATTGAAATTAGGACTGTCCAGTATCCTGCAGAGCAAGGTTGTACCATTAGACATGCCGTTTTGTAGAGAATTTCTCCGAACTCAGACTCAGGTTGTGCCATTCTCCATAACTGATAGACCTTGCCCTCCGACAACATCTAATAATGTTAGGATTAAGATGACATTCCAAGGCGAATTGGGTTTGGCAAACCTCAGAAAATACAGCTGCGACCAGCTCAGCATGTGTACTCCAATCCAGATTAGGATCCTAAAACATCAATATGTAATATGATCGACCATGAATGAGTATTTTCATCCGACATACCTTTGATTTCTTCTTCCTTTTAGATGCTCTCAGCATATTTTTAGCCTTTTCTACGCCCTGAATGATATTGTTCTCTTGAGGTACAATTCGTTCTTTGACCATCACAACTTTACCTCTGCATCTTCTACAATAGTGCACAATAGGTATACAAACATCTTCACAGCATTACAGCCACATCCTGCAGGTTCAACCTTGATGAAGAAAGATAAAATTTAAATAATATGATAAACCGATTCCCGTGGGGTTCACGTACCAGGCGCTTACTATCGCTTGCAATCAGGCCTACAAGCGAGGACAGGCCTGATGTCATGCCTGCAGATTGTTGTTTTTAGAAGAATTTACATCAACTATGGTGTCTACTTGTTACGTACATCGGACAATCACGGGCCTCATCTTTGGATCCAGCTTTGAGAATGAGCTGAGATTTCAATTATATCTTAAAATGTCATTTCATTGAACTCCGAATATTAGGTTAGGAACCTTGAAAAGGAGTAAAGAAGATCAAACGTTCCTTGGTCACGAATGCGCAGACAGTCTTCCTCAAGGTCTTCAATGAGATCACGTATCATTCTTCGAGCATTCGGCACTGATACTCTTTCAACATTTGTCTTGGTTTGCACCCCAAATCGATCATCTATTTTTAGAAAAAGGTAGAATAATGAGAATGATAAATACGATAGCCCTCCACAAATTTTGGACCCTGGGGCAGTTCCAAGCCATCCTTTTTCGATGGGAAGTAAAACTCCATTGTGTTGTGGGACTCCGTTAGGTTCTGTGAAAAAAAAAAAAACCTAAATCGAAGAATTGTACAATGATCCGTACCTAAGACACTCTGAAAAGGTTGACGCAGGTGAAAAATGATGTTATACTCAAAACGGCGGGAAGACGTTTGGCAGTCGCCGTGCCAGCGATAAATCAGTCCTGCGACAATCTATGATGTTGTCTTCCAAGCGACATCTCCTGCATTTCCTACATCTTTCGTGGATGGGGCAACCGTGCAAATCATAACACAGACCGTCGCATGTTTCAGAGACCCCACCACTAGTAGATTAGCTCGAACCTCCACGATCTAGTCGAGGCTTTCACCGAAATTCGCAATGGCCCGTAGTTTCGTTAGCTCTGTACTTTGCTTGGGCGGTGCTTTGGTGTCGAGTATTCCAGTGATGTCAATTAAGCCCTCGCTATCACTAATGGGGATAAGAAGGCTGTCCAGCTTTGGTAGGGTATTCCATCGGTCGAATTTGGGGAAGATGACTGACCAGAATATGAGTCATAGAAACTGTGTAGGCAGGAAAATAAGGTACTAATGAATTAATCACAGCAAGATCATCGTTAAATCTCCATTTCGTTCAAGGCGGTTCTCTGGAAAGGCAGTAGACCAGAAAGAGGGTGACGAGATGGATGAAGAATTAGAATCGGGCGAGGAGGATCATAATCTTGGCGAGGATTTAGAAAAACGGATGCAAATGCTTAATGAAGAGCTTAAAGACATGGGGATTCCACATGAGATCGTTGAGGTAATCTATTAAACTATCAGGTTCATTGTCTTCAGTAAGTAGAAGACAACTTCCAAGCAATTTTAAAGAAATGTGAAATAAAAAAATAAGTTGAGGCCTGGTACGGTATGCTGAAATAGTACGTTGTTCATTAAATATAACCCTAGGAAGGAGCAGAGATGGGAAATACTCCCTTAGAGTTCATAAATTCTATCAGGTATTTCTTCCAGCCAAAATTAGAAAAAGGGTAATCTGAAACATGCTCTAAATTACAGTACACATTTTACTTTTGAAATATAAAGGGAGGCTGAGGGGTTGCCAGAAGGAGCTATAGTGCTTGTTTCAACAGAGGGAATAGACCAGCAGAAACGTGGCGACTTAGAACTTCAAAAACTCGTTGACGAGACGGTTTGTCCTTACCACAAATCCCTTCAACACTCCAAAATTGTTGTTTTCATCCCATGAGTCTCACCAGACATCCTATTCAAATGTTTGTACATCATTTTTGCATGTCACAATAAACATAACCTCTCAACAGAAAAACGACGCGACTTCTCTTTTGCAAGCTGCTGATTTGAACGACGTTGAGCTGTCAATCACACTCAGTGACGACCCAAGCATCCAACGGTATAATAAGGTAATATCCAGATTTGCCCTTCTATTCAATTCTGATTCGTATACGGTTTAGTTGCAAAATAATTGATTTTATAAGTAATTTAACTCAGGAATACAGAGATGTCGATAAGCCCACGGATGTGCTTTCATTCCCGATGGATGACAATTTCGTTTTGGGAGACCTCATAATCTCAATTGACACCGCCAACAAACAGGCTCTTGACCATTCGCATGAACTTCGAGACGAGGTTAAACTAATGCAAATGTACCATTTCAGAAGTCTGAAACTCAATTTTCAGATTCGCATTTTGCTTGTGCATGGATTGCTACATCTGATCGGATACGACCATGAGACATCCAAGGAAGATTGGGAGGAGATGGCTTCAGCAGAGAGAAGACTCATGCGCAGGCTTGATTGGCGCGGCAAGGGTTTGATACATTTAGCAGAGGAAGATTAGCAGAAGGCAGTGTTCCAAGTGTTTATCTATGGATCAGCATCGCAATATATACCCTGATGGGAGGTTGCGTTATGGCAACCGCTCATATGCGGCGCCATCTATAGAGATGTCTCTAGATACACACGCGCACTGCTCAGACTGAATATACGAGAAGTATAAGTCTTTGTCCTGCCCTGCAATGCAGGAACGCAGATACGTACGCAAAAAAATAGAACATGCGAATGTGCTGAAACGTGCGCATGGACTGCTAGCTGCGAGAGGATCGACATGCAATGAGATTACGCTACACGCACATGCATGCGATGCGCTACACACCCTCGGAGGACTCGTGTGAGCAATGTATAATAGACACAGCAATATGGTATATTATATATATATATATATATATATATATATAACATATATATATCATATTGCATGTCTATCATAAGTATAGTATGGGTATGCGCGCGGCTACAGGCACAGCGCTCGGGGCATGAAAGAAATAAAGAAATGATGATGAAAAGCACAAACACTAAAGACTAAGACTACTAGACTATTATGTGGTGAGCCGCATTGTAATACAGGATGCAGATTACTAGACTAGTGCTGCGGGGTCGGCTAGGTCGGGAGGCTCCAGATACTAATAACCATGCTGCGATCAACAACCCCCCACTTTCATTTGTGCCATCTGGAGAGTTTGAGCGTCATCAAGACTCTATTGAAGCTAAGTGAACATCGTAATGCACGCACGCAGATAGTCTAGACAGTATGTAACGAATTTACATTTAAATTAAAAGTTACAAATTTCAGTTGCCAGATGCATGGCGATGTGATTCTCAGACACGATGTGAAATTATGTCTCAAACTCTGAGAGCTCACTGTCATCGACATCGTCGTCATGTACATTTGTTAATGGTTGCGATTCATTTTGAAGGATACTGTCTCCAAGTCTTCTCTGGAGACTTGTCACGATCGATTCTCCTGAAACTGCTTTTAATCGATTCGAGCCCTCTTTTTTTTGTCCGTTTGTACGTCTCCGCTTAACATTCTTCCTTCTGTCCCTATTAGATTTCACTTCAGTCTGTATTAATTTATGTGGATATTGAAACAAAAAAACCTGTAGTTCTGGGATCGGATACTTTTCCTCAACTTTTGTATATGAGAGTCCGCCTTCTCATGTTCCTCTGTATCGTACGAATTTAAGCAGAAACGAATTTTTCCACCCGCCAGAGAAGATTCATCATGACTAAGACTATCGTTGTGAACCGAATCGTTCCCCATAGAGCTATCCTAAAAAAATAAGGAGAGTGGGTCTTTGATCTTATAATTTTCTATAAATAAAGTCCGCATAGAAGAACTACCACGTCGGGAGGAGAAAGGACATCCAGTGTTGATTTTCCGAATGGCCCAGGCGTCTTCCGTTCCTTCGAGCAAATACATGTGAGTCTTTCAAGATTAGAATGAAACGAGTTGCAGAGAAGCCAACCTGAAAATAATCATCTGTTCCATGAGATTTATCTGCCATTCTCAGCACGCTCCTGAAAGCTGTGTAAAAGTTGGTTTCAACTTTAATTTTTCAGAATTGGCGCAACATCCAACGACCAAGGTAGAGAAATCTTCTTATGTATTTCAAAAGGTATTTAACGAACCTTTCACTCTTTTGATTGGGGCTCGTCCCTTTGGAAGCGCTAGAATCCCTAGCAACTTCTCCTTTTTCTCAGGGTCCTGATGATAATGACGAGCTCATATCTGCTATGCTTTCTGGTAATAATAAGAAGCATACTGATTTACCTCTTCACAACGGCGGGAACGAATAGCTTTCTTCTTCATCCTGGATATATGATCATCAGTTGAGTTGTTCGCCGACTAGAGGGATTGGAGACGTTTTGTTTCTTACCTTGGGGTGGGAAACATATCGTTATATCTGCTGGCACACTCTTTGGCCGACTTTCCCTTGACCTAACCATAACATATAGCGTTTGGGTCCCCGTAATCAATAGTATTTTTCGTCGTCGTAGTAGTAGTAGTAGTGAATTTAGTATTAGGAATACTAATTATATACCCTTTTCGCCACTTGGTTCCAAAACCTTGAGCCAGGAGCACTCTGAGCATGGGCTTCCATAAGCAGCCCAATTTGATGGTCGCTCCATGAATTATTGTTACTACTCGAGGTAGTCGCTTTAGTCTCAGGAGGAGGACTTTCTCTCGAGTTTTCAGATTTCTTTTTGCTCTCATCCTGCTCTTTTGCCGTGTTTTCCTCGTTACTTTCATCCTCTTCAGGAATCTGATTTGTCGTTTGGGTAGCCTCATCGCCACTACTATCATGCACTACTACAGGCCTCTTCTTTTTCCTTGCTCTGTGTTGCGATGAACTTGAGAGATGCTTGATGCGGGTGCTCGCTCGAGCTGCACTCCGACGCAGAGAACGACGTGAACCGCCACTGCCCTCTTTCACCTGACGCTCCTCCTCGACTGTCTGCACATTTTGTTCGTCTTTCTTGTTTTGATTCTTTCCCTTTCTATGATTCGCCACTCTTCGTTTCTTCTTTCCTTTTCTTGGGTCGTCCTTAATCTTTTGCTTTTTGGCAGCATTTTGAGATATCTTTTGACGTCTCTTCGAAAATAGCCTTTTCTTCTTCAGGGGACTCTGATGTATTCAAATCGCAACAACGTACAAACGTCGGATAATGTGAAGTGGGTCATGGCAGAGTTGCAAATCCCATGTTCAGCAACTACCATAATAATGTGTTCATCGTACGGTAGTGACATATCCAACTACCGTGGCAGCGTCTTTTTCTTGGTCTGCCTTTTTTCGTAATGCAACTTCACGGTCGAAATAGTTCTTTGGACTCTTAATGGCACGTCCCCTCCTAGAAAATCCAAGTGGCTCAAGAGAAGACTGCCGCACACTTTTTGTTGTATTCTTATGCCGTAGTCTCGCAACTCTTTTCGTTTCCTTGTTAGATTTGTCCCGATTTTTTTTCGAGCTTTGATTCGTTGTCTTCCCCACTCGATGATGCCCTGTATGATCATTAATGCTGTTTTCTTTCCCACTATTACTAGATTCCGCATTCCTCACTCGTTCAATGTCTACAGCTGCAGCTGGTTTTCTGGTAGCCCTAACTTTGACATTCGATTTTGCGCGTTTTCGTTGAGGCTTGCTTGATACTTTTGCAGCTGTGTTCTTTTTAGAACATTCCTCTTTGGTAGAGTCAGACTTAGAAAAATCGTTTCTACTGTCACCACACTCGTCATCGTCATGATCATCATCGTATTCATTCTCAGGGTCGGATGTTGTATTTGGTGCTCCATCAACATTTTGTCCATCTTTTTCGTCACCGTGTAAGATAAAATCGGCCCCAATGTCCTATTAGATAAGGAGAATAATTCGTGAATGTGCCCCAAAATTTACAGTAATGACAGAAAAACGTACTTGATCGAGTGCTAATGGATCATCCTCGACCGCAGCATCCAACTTCTCTTCAGGTTCTCTACTATTTTTTTCACATGTATCCTTTTCAAGTTTTTCGTCTTGTGAAAATCTCTCCAGCATTTCATTGAACGTGCTTTGTAGTTCCTCGGGTGTATCGTCCACGAACTTTTGACCATCACTCTGCCTGATGTTTTGTGTTTGAATTCTATGTGAGCTAGCTAGTGAAGGGATATACAAGGAACCGAAATACTACCGATCGAAACTCGAAAGCTCTTATTTCCGGAATCCGCGAGAGCATTTGTGGAAAGAATAGTCAGTAGAAATCGCAAAAATATTTATGAAGAAGACCTTGCTCGCCATGGAGTGTTTGTTCGTCCCCAGCTAAGTTATGAAACTTTGGCATGGGGGAAAGGAAACGGGCCGCATCCCGGGTTCTAAATATAGCCCCTGACTTGGTTGGGTCCCACATAGCTCCTCCAACGGCAGCTCTTCGTCACAGCAACGTTTCCTCCATCATCCAAATTAGGCGTACTTGAAGCAGAAGCAGCAGGTTTGAACGGTACGAGCAGCAGTAAGTCAGTATTCCGCTGTTGTTTGACCATCGATCGATCGTCGCCAAGATGTCCATTCCCTCCATCAAGAAGAAAATATGTTCACATTTTTATTGCCCAAGATATCGATGCACATTTCACGGGAAGTCTTCGGCTTGTTATTATTACTTGCGACATGACAAAGAAGCGCGGGGAAAAGTATCGTATTCGTTGAACCGGATTCGTCAAGAGACACTCCCGAGATTAGATTTCAGTAATTGTCGTATGTTCAATTTGCCCTGCGTTCGGATTCGAAGGGAGTAGTAGTAGTGAAACGCTTACTCCCAACGCTCACACGAGGAAAGCTCATCATATTAGCAGAGTACAGCTGATAATTCGAACTTGTGTGTAAACGAGGAACAAAGCATCCACGATGGATTCTAACAAATGGACAGTTTTGCCAAAGGCATTGCCGAAAGACCAGGAAAAGGAGGTTGGTCAAGTGTATATTTTGAAGTAATGTGAAAGAATATCATTTGAGCTTCAAATTGTTGCGTTCTTAAGGTCATGCAAGCTTCGTACCAATCAAGCTATAAAGGTGAATCTGTGAGAAGGGAGACTGGACTGAGAAATGCGAGACGAAAGGAGTCTATACTCAGACGAGCACAGGAGCTATTAGAGAAAAAGCAAGCTGTCGAGAAGGAGGCACAAGTATTTCCGAAGCGGCACCATTTCACTTGTTCATTTTTTATCCCCATTTTGTAATTTACAGTACTAATCAAAATGATTTTATTTTACTTAGAGGAAAGAGGCGTTACTGTACCAATTTGGAGACAAACTTTCACTGAACAAAAATAGCATCCCTTCCTGCAGCGCATCGTCAAGTGGGGGTTCACAGAAACCGATAACGGTTTGGAACTCTTCTGGAAAACCCCAGGTCATTAAATCGAAGTTTCAAATTATCCCACATCATATGATATATACTTCTTCATCGATCGAATGTCATATTTTATGCCTCATCATTCTGAAAAAATCACATCCTTTACACTGCCAACGTTTAATTGCGAATGCACTGCTATTAAAAATCAGAGTACATTTTCTGGTGTCAGTGCTAATAAGGGCGTGAATGAATTTGGAAGGTTTTGAGATTCGAATTTATTCAATGCATGAAAATTGTGCGCTTAATAATTGCTGATGATTCATTTTCCTATCGATAAAAAGGTCCACAGCATTTTCGAAGCCAATGAATGAAAGAACATGATTCCTTGCAATGGAAAGGCTTGTCTTGCGAGTTACGAATAGCAATATCAGATTCACCACGACATTAGCTACTAGTTACAGAGCATAGCTGAAGCATCGATTCATTGTGACAATGCAACAGTGCTGCATACATGTGCGTACGTGTATCGTAGACGCAGTCATGCAGTGTTAACATAGCATGCACAAATAATTGAAATCAAACACTAATTCTACCAAAGCAAGTACACAAGCTGGCATATTTCAACAGTGAGACGGATGTAATGAAGTGATAAAATCATTTCAACAGCAATATGAGCTGTTCCATGTATGCAACCACTGGTGTATATACACCAGTAATTATTGCATCGCTTTTAATTACTGGTGTATATACACCAGTCAACCTGCGGCAATTAAGCGCAAGCGCATACATGCGCAAGTGACACATCGCATCACGGCACAGGCTCGCACATGCGCGTGTGTACAACAGTGTCAAATGACAACATGAGCTTGTTTCACATTGCATGCATAGGCAAGCTCATGCTCGCTATTAGCTCTGACTAGCTTACATGCTACGCTGAATAGCAAGCATGCACTACAAGTGTCTGAATCGGATGTTCCATGCTATGCAATAACTTGCTGCTATGTATATGCATCACTGATCAGAGTATGCAACATAGTGCTACTCTAGGTGGTGGTTAGATTCATCCTGCATGAAAAGACAGAGTGTACATTCTTACTGCGTGCTATAAATGTAAAGAAAGATATTGTCCGATAGAAATTTTGCAAATGCTTTGTCTTTACTCCGACTTCTTCTCGGCTTTCTTCTCGGCTTTCTCCTGATTATCATTGGATCATTGGGTCAAAGACTCAATATCGTCATAAGAACTTTGGTTGTTAAAAAATTAATCACCTTTTTCCAAGCAGCTTTTGTGGCCCATTCTGTGTTTTTCTCTGCACGCTCAAGTTCGCTCGAAGTATCTTCCAATTCAACTTCCTGATAGTTATTTTTCAAAATCAAAACGTATTCATTTTCTATCGTCATATTTTCACGGAAATACATCTTTCTTGCTTAAACGGAAACGATGAACACACCTTTCTTTTAATAGCTCCCATAAGTTTGGTGCGATCAGAAATGTTATCGATTACTGGAGCCTGCGTCTTGGAGAGCTTCGTCTGTAGGAACAAATAAATTGAAGATATGAGAAAAAAAAAAGATATTCAGATCCTTATGTATGCCACACACACGCACGCACACATGCAAACACGCGCATCTAAGTACCTTTTTCTTGTCCTGAATATTTCCGAGAATTTTCATTCGAGAAACGGTTGTACTCTCTCTGGTTGGGGTAGCCCTGAGAGAATGTGAAAATTCAGAAAGTTCTTTTGATGTGTATTATACGTGTATGTATTACTTCAGGCCTTTAGTTCCCTTTTTAACACCGACGAGCACCTGCATATTCAAGCACATTGGCGCATCACAGCTCTATTTGATACAGAGAAGATAAGGCAAGCAAGCATAAACTACAATCTCTCTCTCTCTCTCTCTCTCTCTCTCTCTCTCTCTCTCTCTCACTACTCCTCTCTTCGTATGCTGTGCTATATGTGCTAATAATACACGACTACTATCGGCTCGAATTCGCAGGGCAAAGGGGTTCAACAACTTATACTACCTTAGCTCGGGCGGCCGAAGAACTCTCACCAACATCAACCGATCTAATTTATAAGTTTTAATGTTGCGCATTTATACATACATCATCTCTCTCTCTCTCTCTCTCTCTCTCTCTCTCTCTGTGTGTGTGTGTGTGTGTGTGTGTTTTGACAGGGCAACATAATGCAGATATATTTATATACATATGAAGAGAATAATATAAAAATAAATGTGTGTGTGTGTGTGTGTGTGTTAAATCCATGCCTCTAATATATGTGAAAACGTGTATATCACACGCACGCAAACACACACACATAATCTATATGTATATATATATATATATATATATATATATATTATATAACACTATATGTATTTTATAAACTCACTTCAATTTAGAAGCGGATGCTCCTTTTAACACTTGCTTCATATCGGGTTTCTTAACTGAGCGAAGAACAGTTCACATGTAAGGAACAATTCATAATTACGTGAGCGAGGAACAGTGCACACGTGATGGAACAATTCGTAAGTACATCTTGAATGATTTTGCTAACATAAATGTCAATTCATATTGGATGCTTTTCGCGAAATTCGATACCGTCAGACATGGTTGCTTCTTACTGAACTCCTCCTACAACACATAATTACACGAAAACATGAGGATCCGCAATAAAAAATAAATGCAGAAACATGACAGCGTGTTTTCTCCGTGCAAAAAAAAGTCTTCATTCTTTGTACAATCAAGTTTCGGAGGACATATACAAACGTAGGGGTGCAAGCAATGGTACAAGAAAGGAAGGAAAGTTGATGCCTTCCCCCAATTCGCTACCGTGCGCGATGGATAGTGAGAAACCCGTAGAGCCTTTTGGGTAATTTTTCAAAATTTAAAGTATGTCGCTATCTCATACCTTCCTGCGTTGGAACTCTAATGTCGTACCTCTAAGCCAGATATTTTGATTGTGATAATTGACCTATTTCTGGCAAATATGCATCGAAGGAACAACTTTCTAATCAAAAATAAGGCAAATTTCAACACATCCTGGCCATGTGGTATGGCAGATGTTTCGGCGAAATACAGGTACATTTTACCATACGGCCTCATGTATTTCATGTCGTTTTTCATAATAAGATGCCGTTCCGCGGAGTGTTCTGTCGCGTTTTTACAAAAAAAGGGTAACTGGAGAAGCAAAAATGACATAGCAAAAATGACATGAGGTCTCGCGGGGATTCGAACCCCGGACTGCAGGATCAAAACCTGCCGTGCTAACCAACTACACTACAAGACCTTATGCTTGCAATTGATGTGAACAGATGAATTCTAAAGAAACTCGTATTAATATACAAGGAATACTGATGCAAACACCGGTACAAAAAAAGCAACGGAGCAATGCATGACGGAAATTTAGGGGAAGGGTGCTACAGCAGCCACAGGAATAGTTTAGGCGGTAAGAAACAAATGGAACAGCAACAGTTATTGATCACTATACACGCGACATCAATGAGATGTATACCCTAGCTTGATGCGAGACTATTCGAATGTGATTTTGCCTATTGAGTCATTCGTTCTTGTGTGTGGTGTCGCCGTCTAGAGCCTGCTTTTTGGTGAGGAGATCGATTTGCTCGCCAAGGGTCTCATTCGCTCGAATGAGTTCCTCAAAAAGGTTGTTTCCCGCAGAAATGTACTTGTGACTCCACCACCAGCAGCACCACCACCAAAGTCCTCATTCAATCGCAGGGAGAGCGGAAGCACAGGCCTAAGCTTAGTTCTGGAGCTTGTGAAACAGCAGAAAGGTGTGATGAATTAAGAAATCGATTAAAGGCAGTAATGGTGTCTATGAGACACCCGTAGGCATTTTTTGGTCGGCTTAATGAGGCATTAATTTAGTGCTTTGTCGTCAAACTTCTTCTTCATCTTCTCGCACAGCATGGGGAGATATTCCTACTGGCGTTCGGAAGAAGTACAGTCAGCAATTAGGGACGGAGGAGCGATGGGAAAGACTTCGGATCCCATGTCGTAGTCTATAGAAATGATCAGATAAAAAACAATAAGTCTGTCTTTGCTCCACTCCTCGCACATCTTTCGAATTCTAAATCAAACTTGTATATAAATGAGGGTGAGAATTGATCATATTCTCATGATTAAATTAGGGGCACTCCAACTCCACGTGCCACATCATCCAAACATGATCATCAAGAAGAGGAAATTCTATGAAAAGTAGGGAATCCAGCATCATCATATTACTCCGCCTGTCTGTCGATGGACTTGCCATTCTCCCACAAAATATTGTCTTATGACGGACGACGCGTGAATGTTTATATTTTCGATATAATTTGTATGATTTGTATTATGTTTACCTCTCCAAGGGCTCTGGAGGCGTTTCGATACAAGATGATGCCTTACCCCTACCACTATCAGAGGGATGTTATCGACTTACTTCGGGTTTCCAGGTAGTAAATAGTACAAATTCGGTTGGTAATTGTGAAGAGAAATAGGTCAGTGCTGCAACAGCACGATGATCACGTCTATAAATCTTTTGCTAATCTTCTTGAATGTTCCGATCATTATCATCATACTCAACCCCCCACCCTTTCCATGCCTTTAATATTGTAAGCCGTCGATATTACTGGAACTTGATTGCCACTGCTCTTGAATCGGAAAAAAGTTTTGATGAGGTAGGAATATATCCAAATTGTTCTGCCCCTCCCCCCCCCTTCTCTCTCTTTCTCTTTCTCTCTCTCTCTCTCTCTCTCTCTCTCTCTCTCTCTCTCACACACACACACACACACACACACACACACACTACAGTTACAGAGGATCTTGAGTGTAAAGTTAAAGTAAATATGATAAACATGGAAATGGTGCTATATTTGAATATGTTGAGAATTTCGTGCGTCTCCTGCGTGTGTTCTGGGTGAACGGCATTGTTAGATTCCAAGCTTCACGGCACGCGACGTTGTGAGGCTGCTCAGCATCGACCGCAACGAATACATCCAAATGTCAGGAGAATACTAATCCCACAGAAGAACAACCAAAAAAGAACACACTCCGAATTTGTTCTTGAATTGAGAAGTGAATGATCTTATCGTAGAGCTAACCGTTGCAAACAAGAGTCTCAGTGGAGTCGCCACCCCAAACGATCAAATGTAATAGCGAGGTTTATGCCGCCAAGGCATCATCATCATCATCATCATCATCATCATCTACCTTTCGGGTCATCTGAGAAGAGGCAAAAGGATTCAATCAAGGCCCCCCAAGATGACGAAAACAGGGGTAATTACTCAGATGATCATTAACCTTACTTCAGATGTAGAAGTAGATATATGTTTATATATATATATATATATATATATATATATATATGTGTGTGTGTGTGTGTGTGTGTGTGTGGTGAATGTAATCAGAAAGGGACAATTTCGAAGTCTCAACACTTATAGACGTACAACACTGGTAATTAGATAATTCCGTATTCTTTTAAATGAACTTGAATGATCATTCAAATACTCTCGAAAAAAACTCTCGCGCGGACTCTCACAATTCTCACACCAAAGCAATAGGGGAAAGACACCGATTGGTTATTATTTGTTCGTGAGAGAAGTCAATCGTCCTGTTGTCCTGTGATCAAGCGAAGAGAGGCCTTTTTATTCTCATGTTTGTGGTAATCGCTGTTTAGGTGGTACGTGAGCATTCTCGACTACAAGCACGCCGAGATATGCCTCAAGCGATCTTCCAAATCTTTTCCTGAGAAGAAGGTGGGTAGTGATGTTGCACTCGTTGTATTAGAGCTGCTCCCGGCTGCATCTTCTTCTGTGGAAAGCATATATACATGCTAATCAACAGCCTGCCGTTGCTATATATCAAGGTGCTGCTGCAGATTATGAAGGAAGCTCGACGACAGCGTCACCTAACAACACACGAGGAAAAAAACAATTCTGGAAGAAAGGGGGAGGGTAGCAGCAGCAGTAGCCCAAGGGGGGTGCTTGCAGGTTGTGATGATGGAGGAGTCATAGTTAAATCTTTTTATTGCAAGATTTATGATATATCTTGATTCAAGAACATTATGGGACAGCACCCACCATTATTCCAGCACTCAGTTATGATCACCATCATCATCATACCCCGCCAAGATCATTCTACTATGATAAGAACGACAAAGATCATTATCGTCGTCGTCACCATTGACGTTACTGCTATATCTTCAGGCGTTTTTGACAGGGAGTCGATTCAACACCTATATGCGAATGGGCTGTTGTGGTTTGAGGTGCTGCTGCAGCTGTTGCACTCTATAATGTCTTTCGTCGTAGTAGCAGCAGCAGGAGTAGAAAGAAGCTGCTCCTGAGGATGTGTGCACTGTCATCTTTTGAATGCAATTGGTGACTTTTGCAGGTGGTGTTGAAGGGAGACGACAGAATTACAATTCCGCCTTTGGAAGGTGCAGCCTAAGATTGCCGGCTTCTTGTCGCCAAAAACGACGTTTCGAATGAGAGAATTTTGGCTGCGGCGGCGACATGTTGTCGCTCTGTTTATGGTGGATTACGCGAAAGAACATGCAAGCATTAAGAAGAGAAATATATATCATTGTGTGTGTGTGTGTGTGTGTGTGTGTGTGTGTGTGTGTGCGATCAATATATATTTAGGATTTGTGATGAATCGGTTGAATCGAGATCAGTTTGAAAGGCTGATGTATGACATCTTCGTCACCGCAGATGTACGTATACGAGGCGTTATCTAGTAGTAGGATTGGTGTTGCTGATCATGATGATCATGATGATCATGATGATGTTTATACACCAATTGAGAGGGATGGCCACGTGCAATGTTCGCTTTGATTTGCCAGTAGTAGTAGTAGCAATAGTAGTAGTAGCAGTAGTAGTAGTAGTAGTTTGTAGGACATGTATGCTTGTATCCCTTCGAGATGGGTGTTGAAGGATGATGGACACAGTGGTCGAGCCAACATAATAATCACTGCACGTCTAGTCCTCCTCTTCCTCCTCCTCCTCCTCCTCCTCCTCCTCCTCCTTCTTCTTCTTCATCTTCTTCTTCTGCTTCTTCATCCTGCTACCCCCAGGAAAGCTACACGCTGTCAGAGCTCAGCTCTATCCTAGATGCAGATCTTCGTTTGGTAAAGGATGCTGCTGCCTTATATTGCCGTCTAGGATTTGCGAAGAGACTGCCTCCTTCTCCTTCTCCGCTGCAGCGGAAAGAAAAGGAGGAGGAAGAGGGAGTGGACAAACAGGTTTGTGTGCGTGTGATTGTGTGTGCATCGGTATAGATCTCTATTACCCCTTTTTAACCACCCCTCCCCCCTCCCCCCCTCTCTCTCTTTCACTCACTCACACACACACACACACACACACACACACACACATGCGAATATGCTCAGGATGGTAGTAGATCACCAGCTCCAGATAAGGGTTACACAAAGCAGCAGCAACAACAACAACAACAACTAGACTCTTCGCCGATCTTACCTTTACACGCATCCTGGAAACAGCTACTCCATGCAAAAGACGAAATAGACGAATCCAACCGGGTCTTCTATGCGGATGATGATGATGATGTTGATGGTAATGATTACGATTCCAAAAGTGGCAGCGGTGGTATCATCAAAGTTGTAGTAAACAACGAAGAGAAAGAGACTTCTACTAGCGCCAAGATAGATCGACGACGGCAAAAAGTCCCAGCGAAGAAGCAGAAGACAGCGATTGCATTGCTATACGACTCCTCCATCGTGTCGTTCTTAATGATGGGGTCTATGAGCGCTAAATTGAAACAACTCTCCGTGTCTATGTATGAGGTAGGAATACGAGGAGTGCCAACGGCCACCACATCTTAGTTACCCGGCCCACTGTTTGCTTCCCCCCACTTTTTCAGAGAAATTCTTTCATGTTTGATTTGGAATGTCCATGGTTGTTGTTTATGCTGTTGTTGCTGCTGCTGCTGCTGCTGCATTATGGTCGCCATCGTAATCATTTATGGAGAGTGGCGTGTTGCAGATCGGGAGGCTGCGGAACGATGCAGTGAGAAGTCTCGTCGAGGAATTGGGTGCGACCAATGCTGACAGAGAAGAACAACGAATAAATAGAGCTCTTGAGCGAAAAAAAGACTGCGAAGATGAATATTGCAACAACATCAAAATAGTTCAGATGTGTGCCGTTTATATCACTCCTCAGGCAAAATGGACAAGACAGTTGCAGCAGCGGCTGGAGGAGAACTCTTAGAGTGATAATAAATCTTGATTGCGTGCCCTGGCGCGTGCATGCAGATAGAGAGACAACAGACAGAACAACCCACATTTCTAATTTTCCTCACATAAATACTATTTTTGGCATGTTATCGGTGGTTTAGAATTCAATGATTTCTTTATCCAAAGGTATTACGAGCTAGGGGCAGCTCTGAAGAGAATTCTAGCAGCGCTTCAGGTATATTGTCTCTGGTCATTCGTCAGATATTTGTGAGAAAATAGGTGACAATATAATACACGCTCTTTATCGATTCAAGCACCAGAATATTGCTGTTGGTGTTCAGTACTAATAAGAGTGGCAGGTGTAAGTGCTATGATTCGTTAGCTTATTCCCAATGTGCTTAAAAACAGGGTAATGGGAGACGTAAGGTGGACATGTATCGACAAGGTAGCTGTACTTTTCATTGTGAGTTGGAAATGCGAAGATCGTCGTTTCCTAATGCCATTGTGTTGAGAGGGTAGCAGCAGCAGCAGCAGCAGCAGCAAGGAAGAACCTGAAAAATAATATTTTTCTTCTAATGTTCAGGATCTCTTTCGAATCTCGATTCAAAGACACGTATGAAGCTACTCAGAAGATACAGGTTGTTGAGTGAAAGTGTGAAAGATAAAAGCAGGAACCAAAAAACAAAGATCATCTTGAAGATATTGACTTTCCTCCTCTCTCCCTCTCTCCCTCTCTCTCTCTCTCTCTCTCTCTCTCTCTCTCTCTCTGTGTGTGTGTGTGTGTGTGTGTTACAGTTGCGTGATATCGATTGCGCCTACAACTGGGACTTTAGACTTATGCAGCATCAGCAGCCTCCGAAATTATAGCGGAAATGCTTCAAACAAGATGTCATCATCATCGTCGTCGTCGTCAGTAATGGCCACTAGCTCCTCCTCTTTCAAATTTCCTCCTCACTTCGGTAACCAAGGGCTCACGATTTACGTTGCACACACGCACACACACACACACACACACACACACACATCGAGGGAGAGAGAGAGAGAGAGAGAGAGAGAGAGAGAGAGAGAATGTTGCTGTAAAAGAAATTGGAGTATCCATGCAAACTCTCACTGTGCATGAAGGATATGCTGCTCCTCCAAAATCTGAATATGGCGGCCATCATCATCATC
>ADNK01000411.1:0-68782 GCA_000320545.1 Bigelowiella natans CCMP2755 | reverse complement strand
TGAAACCCATCACTAACCATGTGCCCCACAGGCAGCTGCGAACGTCGTTAGGGGAGGCAAGAAGCCTGGAGGAGGAGGGGGGGGGGGGGGAGGGGGAGTGGGAACAACCGCCAACAGCACAACGGAGAAGGTTGATGGTGTAGCCGAAGGAGATGGAGGAGAGGGCGATGATAACACTGCTGAGGTGCCTGTGTACGAGGATACCGTGACCTTTTACGTGTCGCTCCAAGGGGCTGGTTTCCCGTTGTTCCTCGAAGCCCCATTCGTTGTAGAAGAGCCGCCTGGAGAAGCGGGTGGCAGCGGGATGCGAAAGGCGGTGGAAGGTGGTGGCAGTAGTAGTAGTAGTAGTAGTAGTAGTAGCGCTGTGGCAGCGCCTGTGCTCGTTGGGTCACGACCCGGGGATAAGATTGTGGAAGATGAGAAGCTGGATGGCATGCAAGTCGCCGAGCTATCCATCCGGTTTAACTGCGTCGCACAGGGGGAGACGGTCATCAACGTCGTCCTGCCCTTCTTCACTACGGCCCCCTCGACGCGGACAAGGATGCTGATGACGGGTATGAGGGGCGGGGAGCCAATGCGCGACCTGAACTGGAGGTTTCGCAAGGTGTGCTCCTTGGACGAGCACGTGGCAGAGAAACCGAAGCCGCGCGTGTTGGGCCTCAACATCGGAATGCTGCACGACGGTGACGTCATACAAAACGGAACGGTGCAGCCACGTTTCTCTTCTTCCGCTGATGTTTTGACGGTGCCGCGCAGTGTAGATCGTGTGTTCTTCATGGTCACCAATGCTAATAGCTCCCTCGAGCCTGGGGGGGCGGGCACGCTGATGGTCAAACACGCAGTTGCGGTTGCCGAACGACCGGAGATCCTCTCCGCCGACATCCCAGAATTCTACGCACCAATGGCGCTACGAGGCGGCGGCGCCAGAAGCGTCACTGGCAAGATGTCTTTTCCGCGGAGCTCGTACCTCGCCAGACGTCAGTCGCTCAATGTGCTATTCAGCTGCCGAGCAAATGGCCGTTCAACGGTGAGAATCATGCTGCACATGGAGCGAGTAGTTGAGGTGGAGAAGCTTACAAAGAAGGAGGAAGGTAGTGATAATGGTGCCAACGCCGACGACGACACTGCTGCCGGTTCCTCTATTCCCTCCAAAGTCCGTCCGGGCTCTCCATCGTATCGAACACCGGTGAAAACGGTCACAGAGACTGCTTTCTTCGTCATCGCCAAAAAATGCGTAGACCCGTTCAACTTGCCGGTCAACGTGAGGGGTGGGGTGGGACTTCGTGGCTTTGGTATTGAGATTGTAACACCTCTACAACAGCAGCAGCAGCAGCAGCAGCAGCAGCAGCAGCCTCTTTCAGGAAATGCCACAGCAGCACAAGAAGAGGCGAAGACGAAGAAGGAGAAAGAGAGCAGCAGCAGCAGCAGCCAAGAACCTGATAAGGTGGTATCTGCTGTTCCTGTCGTTAGAAATGGGTACCCACTCGATTCGTACTTCGGCAAGTCCACAAACATGAAGTTTAGGCGAAGCAGCCTCTGGAAAAGCATCCGAATCCCCAAAAACGAGTCAACCACTACAATGCTCGTGCGCTATACGCCGGGGACAAGGGAGGGGGAAACATTGGACGAGTGCCTCAAGCGTGAATGCATCGATGATGCCGATCTCGAGCTTTGTCGTGCTGCGGGGGACAGTGGCGCGACCTGCCCTTGCCGCAAATTGTGCGAGGAGTGGGTGGAGGAGGGTGGAGGGGGCGGTGACGGTGAGGAGACGACGACACGAAAGGTGGCAGCAATGATAGAAAGAGGCGCGGGGAAGAAGGGGGAGTGCATAGTAGCATTAGTTTCACAAATGAATGGCGAGACTCATATGCGATGTTCTTGTGCTAGAAATAGCATCATACATATTATTCCCATTAGCATCTAACCCACTCCATGAGATGATGTGTTATCCCTTACTTTCCCTTTACCTTTTCCTCCTCCTCCACCGTATTGTTGTTAATAGTATTATCGTCATTAATAATAATAATAATAATAATAATAATAATAGCAATAATAATATTGACTCCCTCCTTCCAGATGGAGATGGATCGCCCCGTGATCTTCCGGCACGACCGCATCTCCAACGCAAGGCTCATAGGAGCTGCGAGCGGTGGCATCATTCTCGAGGAGGGTCAGGCCGCCGCGGAGTTTGCCATCGAATGGAGGTGTCTTCGGTGGGGAGAGACCGTTATCACTGTGAGCGTGCCTATTGTCGGGCAGGGCTTGATCGCGTTCACCATCCCCAAGCTCTGCGACGTTAGGAAGAAGAAGGGGCAACATCGTTACAACAGGCTCGAGCAAATTCGACTGGCCGGTTTCATGGTAGGAACACGCAGCCCGATGATGATGGAGCTCAACCGCCAAATCGATGACACAGAAGAGGAGGAGGAGGAGGAGGAGGAGGAGGAAGATGATGATGATAGCGACGAGGAGGGGGGAGAGAAGAAGGAAAATGATGGTCAGGACGGGCCGAAGAAGGTCGGCAATGGTTCTAACCATCATCGTCATCATCATCAGCAGCAGCATCATCACAACCATTCCGTGCTGATAGCACCAACCGTTTACGGCGACGTGATCCGAGACGGCTTTACCAACATCCTCTACCAGCCAATGAGCTGGGGGATGGGTAGACCAGTGCCAATGCCGTTCATTGCCAGAAGAACGACTGTCACTGCAGAACGCCCGCTGCAAAAGCGCAAGATCGCGATGAGCGAAGAAAAGAATAGCACATTCTTCGTTTGGAGGCACATCGAAAACTTGGACGGAAATAGTGGGGGAAATATGGGGAATAAAACCAATAGTTCTGGTGGTGGTGGTGGTAGTGGCAGTCGTTTCCGTCCCCCCCCACCTCTTAAGCGACAAAATGCTGTATCCTCCATCATCAACATGATGGGGGAGGGGAGAAAGATCCCTATCGTCTCGGTATACGCCATCAGTCATCGGCCTATCTGCAATCCCTCAGTCGTCCATGATCTGCCGCTTTCCCACACCAAGAAACAACCTCCCCCCATCAACCCGAAGTCCCGAGCGATGAACGAGGCGAAAGAGGGGGGGGGGAAGAAGAAGAGGAACAAACCCAAGATCTCCCTACCGCCGGACGAAGACGATGAAGATGAAGATGACAATGAGGATGCAGTGGAAGAGGAGCGGGTGAGGATCTACACGCTGAATGTGACGTACAACTGCGTGTGGGAAGGCACTACCACCATCACCGTTGTCCTCCTCCTCAAGGGTGGGGGCCGCATGGCCTTTTCGTACACGAAGTTGTGCGCACGTGAGGAGAACTCCCTCGCTCCCATCCCACACTGCGCGGTGTGGGAATCAACTTCGGGAGAGGGCGGGGAGGGGGAAGGTGATACGGAAGACGAGGAAGATATGCTGGAGAATTCTAATGATAGTCACAAGAATACAGGGGGGGGGGGGGGGGGAGGAGGAGGAGGAGGAGGAGGAGGAGGAGAGCCCGAAGATGAGGGAGATGGCGTTTTACTCCTGCATAAATGTGCGCAATGTGAGGCTGGATATCAACTTATTAAATCCCCTTTGCTGAACGTTTCGGACTCTTGCCAATTCAATGAAACCCTTGCTCTCAAGGAGGAAGAGGCGGAGGAGAAAGAACTACACCGTCGGGAAAGAGAAGAAACACGGTGATAAATTCGATTTCTAGCCACCTCTCTCTCTCTCTCTCTCTCTCTCTCTTCTTTGGTCGTTTTGGAGTGCATGTACATGTTCTTCTTCTTTCCAGGCGGAGAGAGGAGCGGTTGGGGTGTGACCTCATTCTTCTTTCCCCCTCGAAATGCACTCTCCTAGGGTTGTGAGTCGCTTGTCGCGTTTATTATCTATTGCAATGGCGACCCACAACGACCATAACCACCAGTTGTGTATCAATATTGAAGTAATCAGTGCTTCTTGTCTTAACGTCTGCATTTATGTGTATGTGTGTGTGTGTGTGCCATAATCTGCTCATTGCAGGACCTCTCCATACGGGGGGATTAATAATTGGGAGAACGGGGACGACAGCGGTAATAGTGATGATCGATATCCAGGCCAGCAGCTTGGCGTAGCAGATGAGATAGCGCAGAGCCAAGATAGCTACTTTTCGCATCAAGATCGCCATTACCACGAGGATTTAGATGCTTTCGGGCTGAATGATGACGGCGACAACGATGATGAGTACTCCGTAGCCTACGTGGACATCTCTACCACACGTGTGTGCGAGAAGCGACACGAAGCCTGTGACGTGGTGCTCAGCGGTGCGCACAGGGTCGGTTTCTCCATCACGGGGTTGGCTAATGAGCTCTCGGCACAGTCTCACATTGTCTACGACAGCGAGGATGAGACCACATTCTTCATTGTTTACCCTGAGAACCGCCATTCCAACCTCAAGTTTCAGCACCCGTCCGTCTATTCGCGCCCTCTTAGCTACGAAGATAAAGCTGATGGGGCTGATGTTGGCGGCGGTAACGTCTGCGACCCCATTTTAATGAATGCAGCTTCGCGGGGCAACACGCTGAACGCCAGCCAGCCTAGCTCACAGCTGACAGTGCGCTACAACTGCAGAAGACCAGGAGTGACAGCGATCCTCGTGTCCGTCCCTCTGGAAAAGCCAAAGGGCAAGAAAATCTCGTTCTCCTACGTCAAAATTTGCGGCGGCTTTAAGGCAGACATCGATCAAACTGCGGTGACCGCGCCTTTCATGATGTACATCATTCTAGCGACGTGCTTCGCGGGTGTCGCGGCTTTTGGCTATCTTGGGTACAAAAGCGTGCGGATTCTCGTGCAGAAATACCGAAGAATCCCAACCAGTGCTTCAGGCAACATATAAATGAGAAGACGTGCTGCAAGGAGTGTGTGCGTGTGTGTGTGTGTGTGTGTGTGTGTGTGTGCGTGTAAAACGAGGAATAAAGCATGAGAGCGGATTTCCACTCGTCATGGTTCCATCAATTGGTGTGCCATGTGTTTATTCAGATGGGTGAGCGATACAGCTAGCTCTTGACATACCGATTATGTCGTGGTCACATATATTGTTCATGAAAAACGTACAGTTGCACATCGGGAACAGATTATGAATCAAATTGTCTAGTTGTCAATGAAATGCATAGCAGTCATAGCATACATTGCACATGCATATGGCTACATAATAACCCAGAGCGTTATATCAAACAACGAACAGCCTTGAATATATTCTTGAACTGCGCGTGCGATGCTTTCGTGAACTAAATCCAGTGGTGGCTAATATCACCGGTTGATGTGCAATACGCGGCACCCCGTCAGATGCATTGGTACTTATTTAGACTGTACACGCTAGCACGGCTAAACATGCATGCTAGCATGTATGATCTTGCATCGCAAATCTATGGACGCTATGCTACTAGGACAGCAAAGCTAGAAAGCGTTACGTATAACTCAGAGCAAATGGACACTCTCATCTGCCATGTTATTATTACTTTAACAACACTGATGCATGCACGTCAGTGCGAACTCGCATTGGCCGGCAAAAAGTCAAGCCTGAGCAAAAATGCCCGAGCAAAACTGATGACTCTGCTTCTCCACCGGATGTGTACAGCATTCTTTAAGATAAGAAAACACTTGGCTGATTCTATTTTAATACTTCTAATTTACTCATCGACCGAGTTAACTCAGTCCACTTGCAAGCTGACAAGGGTTCCCAGATGAATTTTGCAAAATACATTTGAAACGCCTTATAAAAAGCGAGTTTGTTTCTATCTTTTCGACGAGACCAACTTCCCACCCTCGATTTTTAAGGACGTCTTCTTTTTTCTTGATTTCCGTATTTTCAGTTTCTACATTTATAAAAAATGCAATATTTTTATGATTTCAAACTTTAATTACACATGCTGAAAGGCATTGTGAAGATATGATTAACATGCGGCATAAGTCCCGATCTCTGTCTGTAGAAGCAAATATCGGATATGCAGTTCTATTTTCCCTTCAAATAGTCATTATTTTGGTAGAGATATGCGAACAGGAGTAAAGAGAGAAAAAAAGATTGCCATCTTTATACCTTGAACATGTCGTCCAGCTTAGATGCATTATTTTGGTTGATAACCATCGTGTTGTGGGACTTCCGAATATTCCGAAACCTTTTAGGAACAAGCACTGAGTGTTGTGATTAGGATGACTATTAGATGGCACCCATTACTTCCTCATGTTGAGCATAGTCTGATTCATATGCTTGCCCCTCGCAGACATCTCTTGTGCCAGCCATTCGTGCCTGGAATAAAACGGAAGTAAATATTCCTCCTTCTGAATTCTTGACTAGAGAATTCATCATCCCATCGTAAATCGAATTTTATTTACTTAAGCGCCTCTGATGCCCTCGGCCTCTTGTTGGGATCAACGACAAGAATCTGTGGATAAGTCATATAAGTCCTTTTGCGAGAACTGTCGCAATGGTCATTGATTCAATCTCTGAACATCATGTTTTTTTTAACCTGTTTCAGGAAGTCCTTTGCTGCAGGGGACACATGTTTCCAGAATCTGCAAGAGAGCGAGAACAAATCAATGTGCCCGTGTTTTTCCAAAAAGTAGCGTAATATTGCTGTACTTGCTCGGGAATTCCAGTGCGGGATTTTCACCTTCTTCGGCACCTAAGACAGCTGTCTGCATCTTGTTGACGTAAACCCAGAATGGCGTGTTTTCAACGTCCTGAGGTCAAGGAGAGACATATGTATGTGTGAAATAAAAAGTGTCGTTATAAATACATATTTATGAACAAACGAATGACCTCCTTGGACTCATCATGCATATCTACGAATGGTGGATATCCGCACAGGAGAATATAAACAATGACACCTGACAAATATTGAGTTATGGGAATGATATTTACTTCAAAACACATACATATACATGCACATCATCCATTGCGTGGTTGCATGTGTGTGTTTGTGTGTGTATGTGTGTGTGTGTGTGTGTGTGTGTGTGTGTGCACCCAAACTCCAAATGTCACACTTTTCAGTATAAGCCTTTCCCTGATCCAACATACTTCTCAACCAAACATTACACACCGAATCAACAACAACACACCGTGAAAACTTCCGGAGCTGCGTATCCCATTGTACCTGAAATAATTGAAATATTGAGTCTTTAAGCAGTAGACTATGAAACATGATGGTGGATGTTCTACTAACCAAGTTGCGACATCGTTCTGAACTTTTTCTTCTTGTCCAACAGCGAAGAAGCGAATCCGAAATCGACGATTTTGAGTGGAGACTAATTATTCATATGTCATTTTTTGAAACGCTTCATTTTTATTGGGATGCTCCCAGCAACTACCAATTATGTTATTATCGAGCAAAGCTTAAAAACAAAAATTAAGCAGTTGTGCCAATAGCATTGTTGAAGGATGAGAGTTACTAACCTGTTTCGCATTATCCTTAAACATTATATTCTCGGGCTTTAAATCGCGATGACATATTCCCTGAAGAAGATTAATACATCAAGATGCTTAGGTATCACTGTCACTAGCATCAGTATCGATAACACGGCTCAACCTTTTCGTGCATGTGCTTTATGGCTTCAAATAGCTTTCGTGTGTACTGAAAAGGGTTGGATCGACTGAGGAGAAGTTCTTCAATCTGAGAAAACCTGTCCAATGACCTTTGAGGCGTCCTTCTCCGCAAACGAATTTTGGTCCAGTAGTCTTTCGAAGAGCTCTCCCCCTGTTGCCAGCTCTGTTCACAAGTATCATTCAGAAGAGATATGATGATGCCACCGGCGCAAGTTTTTTTGATATGCTGAGGAGGTGTACCCGTCACAATATAGATATTAGCTTTTGTCTTATAGACGTCATAGAGACGTATGATGTTAGGATGTTTCAAGCGCCGGAGGACAGAGATCTCCTCTTCAAATTTCTCCTGCGTGAATGTATTGTCAATGCACCAGGGATGTCGTATAGGAATTAGTCGTTGCATTGGTATTGCAAGAATTTATCACAGTGAAGATGGCATCGTAGACTTGATCAAATTAATATTACCTCGTCCATACAAACGTTTTTTCTGTCCATGATCTTTACAGCGTACTCAACACCTACAAGGGGAGGAGGAGGAGGAGGAGGAGGAAGATAAAGAATACTTACATTGCCAGATACGGTTTGTAGGTTGATTTTTCTTTATTACCTCGTTTGTCCTTACCAACTTTCACCACAGCAGTGGCTCCTTCCCCAAGTTCTTCATCTGTCAACTCGTACTGAACAAAGAGCAGAAGGTTGAAGGGGAGCAGAAGATTTCCAGGTTAATCATCAATTTGTTGACTCTCAGAGAAGGCAGGGTCCGATAATAGAACGTTATCATGGGAGATAGTACCTTTTCTTCAAACCGACCTTCTCCCTTTAATTTGGTATCATCTTCATCTGATCCGATTTGGCTCAAATCAATCGATGGGACAGTGAGAAAGAAGAAAAGCATTCGCGGACGAAATAAATAAACCAAGTTGAGACTACCACCCATTTTAAATGTAACGCCACTCGTCGTCTCCGTGATCCACACTTGGTTGCTTAGGAGCTCGTTGGGTGCCGCTTGCTTGCTTGCTTGCAAGATGTACAATCAATGCTGTGTGCCGAATGAACACCGTGCTCGAAGCTACACCGATGCCGTTACCACAATGTTCAAGATTTATGCCGCAGTACCAAAAATCCCATACATTTCCATGATAATTGGGCTACCAGGGGAACATTTTGTTTGCCTATGTGTTGAGATTCCCCACGAAAGAGGGATGCTTTTAGAGGTCTAGGACTCGTAGGAGCTAGACATGTCCTAGCGGTCCCAAATATGTGTTGTTTTTGTTGTATGGATTGGTGCACCTGGGCTTTCATCTTGGATGTATTCCCCGAAGGGAGATATTTATTCTCACTGTTACAAAAACCCCCTTTATTAGATATAGACGACAATAAATTATTAGCCGACTAGTAATAATTTTGACTTCTCTCCAAAAAAAACACACCTCCTCCTCCTCCTCCTTATCTCTTTTGGGATTGATTCGAGCAGGAGTAGCATCACAGCAGCATGAAATCGCGCATCGGCCGCTCGAAAGAGTTTACGGCCTTTCGATCGGAGGTTCCGCGCCAAAAATGCAATGTCGAAGGTCGGTATGCACATTGGTATCAATTCCTCATCATACACGAGTTGCTAAACTCCAATGCTGCTCTCATCATCAGGAAAGGACTGGACTTACTTTCAATTTGGGCCTACAAAAATGGCCCCTCTTATATGTTTGCACGGTACGAGCGGTACTGCAGAGACGTTCTTCTGCCAGGTGCTCGCTTTAAAGAAGTGCTATTGTACTCCCATGCATCAACACTGCAAACAATGTAGGTGATGACTTTAGGGAGCAAAGGCTATCACGTCATCGCAGCTCAGGTAGCGCTACTTGGTCTTTGAAAAATTCTGTGTAAATAATTCTGATGACAAATGCACTTGAAGTGGCCAGATTACTGGGACCACGGCAAGTGGGTCGACGGCTTCTACAAATTTCTCGCCACCATCAACGTAAGAAGTTGGACATTCTTCTTAAGTTTCAAGTAGTTCGTTTTGCACACGCTTCATTAGAATTTGCATCGATTTTTCCGCTCAGATAAAAAAATGCCATTTATTGGGAGTGTCTCTCGGAGGGTTCATGGCACTCCACTTTGCGGGAAGGTAAACGTATCGATTTTATCAATTTGCCACTCGAAACACCCTATCTGATAGATGAATCATTAGGTATCCGGATCGTGTGCAGTCGCTCATTCTGTGCAACTCCTTCGTAGATACACGCCCTTTCCATCAGCCTTCCGCCTGGTCGACGATGTTGGGGTAGTAGTAAGCGGAAGAGATGAAATATCTGCACTTTTAAAAAAAACGATTCAATTTCACCTCCACAACGACTGTTAGAACCCACCCCCCGTCCCCTGTTACAATATCACCCTTACATCCCTCTTGTAAACGGTTGGTTGGCTTAGATACATGCCCGAGTTCTATCTGAAGAAATACATCTTAGACAGTTTCCCAAAGGTACTACTGCTGCTGCTGCTGCTGTTGCTACTGTTGAGAATCTCTCTATGGGTTCCATCATCCATCATCGTAGACTGACATGTTGTTGGCCCTCTCAGGGGAATCTCCCAGGACCCCATGCAGATGCCGTAGATTTCGTAGTCGAGCAGTTGGAGACTCTTACTAGGAAAGGTCACTTTAAAGTAGAGATTGGCGTCTCTTTCATTTGAATAAGTAGCAATACTCTCTGGTTGGAATAGATTTAGGTTCGCGGTTGAGTCTGAATTGTCTGCCATCAAGCGTGGCCAAATATATCAAGAGCATAAAGGAAAAACACCCTATGACTATTCTGGACACTGTGGACGATGTAGTTCTCCCAGAAATTATGCGAGAACGTTTATACAAGGTTAAACAGTTAACAATAGAAAATGTCATGCATCAACACGGTCTTTCTAGAGCATTCTGCAGTGCTTTTGTAAGATTTGCGTTCTTTAAAACTGCATTCAAAGGCATTCCCTAACGCAAAGCAAGCTTACATTAAGAGCGGTGGGGATTTTCCGTTTCTATCCTCTCATATGGAAGTATCCATGCATATCCAAGTACATCTCCGTGGCATCGAGGTGATGATTTGCGACCAGAAAAGATGTTCACGTCAAAGGAGGATCACCTTTTGACGATATTTGATCAGGTGTTCCCAGGGGGGGTGGATGCAAAAGAGTACGCGAAGAAATCCGGAATTGAAGTAGGTGCATCGCCATCGAATTTCCATGTTGCTAAAAACGTCGTTTCTTTCACTCTCAGATTAAGGAAGAAAAGGCACAGAAGAAGAAAGAAGCTGTAAAGAAAGTGGTAAAGAAAGCTGTGAAGAAAGTCCTCACGGAGAAGGAGAAAGAAGCCTTGTATGTACATAATACAGAGTTATTAGGATACTTCTCAAATGTAATTGCTTTGATTTAACAGGCGGCGAAAAAAGGAGGAGGAGCTTAGAAGAAAGGTAAGATTTTCTGAGAAAATTGCAAGTTTGTTATGGAAACATATCATCAACGCAGTTACTGTATCTTGCAGGAAGAGGAGGAGAGAAAGGCAAAGGAAGAAGTAATATACAGCAGACTTGTGGGCGTGATTTGCCCCTATAACAGTATACTTAGAATGAGATCATGTTATCATGCACGCAGAAATTAAAACGGGATGCAGAGAAAAGAAAACGACGGGAAGCCGGTTATCTAAGCTATTTGTGAACATTACCGTGTTAACTTGCTAATGATGTATATTTTCAAATATGTGTCGTCATACTGATAGGAAATAGGATTCTTGCCGGTTTAGTGGATAAGGTATGTGAGCTATTTCATGTAGTAGTTTATGGGCTATAATGGAGCATCGATGAGACGAGTTTGTTTGAATCAGTCTGATGAAGATGCCGACAATTTATTCAAGGATAAGTCAAAAAAGGTAAGATTCACATGCACATAACCGTTGATTTACTTGATTATTCAAACAACTCCAGCATCAGGAGAAAGAAGGCGCGCTTTTCGTTGAAGATACAGGAGACGCAGAGACAGGCGAAGCCGACCCTTTTAGCTAGAATTCCAGTGGCAGTTTACTTTTCGTGTTCGGAAAGAATAAGTGAGTTTCAAGCTCAAGTCGATCAGCCCCTTGTATATACGGAAGGTAGGACCAGCTAACAAGCCCGGGCATCGATATGTATCAAGTTGAGCTGGAGGATCTGACTTAATCATTACTTGCCCGTTCAGAAGTACCGAAGTACACGTTGCATAAATTAGTACAAACTGTATACACAGAAAAGCGTACCAGTCGAGATGTGGTATGATACATGCACACAGTATAACAGCTCTAGGACTATAGATAGCTAGGCTACATGCTAGCAGGCATCGACTTAGCAGCCTTCTCTGTTGTATATCCAATTGTTGACCGCGAGTCATGCATGCTGCAATGAGTGCGATCGTACATATCTACATGCTATAGCATGGCGCGATCGATCAGCATTCGACTCTTATTGATAACATGTAGTGCAACCGTTAGCTATAGGCGACACGCATATAGATCTCTCTTGTGCTATATATCCTGATCCAGGCTTCATTACGGTTTCAGCGCGCAGCGCTGCATACATGTACGACGTACGTGCAGCACGCCGCGCTTCAGTTAATTTGCATATTTATAGGATCGAAGCCAGCAGTCTTCTATGGCACTTGACCATCGATCCTGTGTATATGTGATACGCGCGTCGCCCGCCATGCACAGCGATTCTGTATGTAGAAGGCCCTCCAAGTAAGGTCATGTACGCGTAAAGTCGATACTAGGTTTCATACTATGTTGTCTGCTAGCTGGCATCACGCATGCTGCAACCGTCTCTCAAACAAATTAAGCATTGTTGTTGATAGAAGATCCCATCGGTGTTAGTGGGGCATTAGCTATGCCATAGTCTAGAGCTTTACCATTCAGATACCTAAAATTACGACAATGGTAACTTGAATACAATTTTTTTACGCACAAAAAAAAAGCCACACTTGTTGCCTTCCTCTTCGGAAAGGTCGCCTTTGGTTACTCGTAAAAGAACTGTAAGCATGTCCGTGACAAATGCTGACAAAGGTAAGTAAGGTCTTACTTAGTGCCAATAATCTCCAGCAGGACGAATATGGAATAGAATTTTCACTCAAATCGTATTTTGAAGTCAATAAGCTTCCTCTACCTATTCCGTTTTTACTGCCCGCTTCTGCACCAAATGTGGCATTTGCTTGCTCGAATACATCCACCATACCATCTTTTTCCATCTTGTATAGCAATTTGGGAAACAAATATGATTGGGTTTATTTTTCAAATTAGACAGGCAGAAGAGGTAAAATCAATTTGATTGACTACTTAACACCTTCCCTACTGAGCTCTTTGCCATTCCAAGTAGCTTCGTGATTTCTTCTCGAGGTGAGGTGTTAAATTTTGCTATTGACTAAAAAGGTAACTTGTGTCAATTATGTTTCTACATTTCAATCAATTTTCAAAATCATTTACCTCTACACCAATCTTTCCGTCCCTGTCTTTATCAAATCTTTCATAAAATTCGTCCACGAGTTTCCGCTGTTTAGATGTGAGTCTGTACTCTTTCTTCACTTGCTCAGGTTCATCATGCTGCTCCGCATTGTTCTTGTCATTAACTGTGGGTCCTGGTTGATCTGAGCAGCAGGACCCCATCCTTTCTTCTCGGCCAGGTGGTCGTAGGGGGGGGGGCGCAGTCCTTTTTATTCTCTTGTTCTCTATGTTCTGGATCCTATGGCTCCTCTAAGACCTGCTACCACTCCTCCTCCTCCTCCTCCTCCTGCTGCTGCTGCTGGTGGTGGTGCTGGGTTGCAGGTGTCGTGATACTTCTGCTCTCCCGTGTTCGGTGTTTCGAATGATCTGGATTATTGACAACTTCATTTATCAATCCGAGGCGTGAGACGCTCTGGAGACGCTCTAGAGACCATCAAAGCCATGTCGTTCGATGATCCTGATCCGAATCCGTTCCTTTTTGATATTGCGACAATAGTTCTTGAAGTCGCAACCCGAGAACTCAATCTCAAGAAGGAAGAAATTTTTGGGCAGAAACCTCCTGGAATGCATTTGATTTTTAGGCAGCGTCAGCGTTGATTTTTGCGTTACAGGAAGAACATCCCCAATGTTCTCTATGATTTTTCTCGACTCGGAAGGTGAAAGGTCAAACAGGCTTGAGTCTTCGGCGACCACGTGTAAAACAACACAGGTAGAAATCTATTCCTTAAATGCTTTCCCTTAGATCTATTGTGTTGATGTCATGGAGTCGTGGGAAAGGTTATCGGGTTATTACTGAAAAAAAAATTGCTACAATCTGACAGACAATGGGACCGCGGCGTGTGGGATCTCTCGCTCAAAGGCGAGCAGGTCCTGAAAAAGCCTCTAAAACGATCTACAACCATGCACACGGTGATAGAAATGTTACACGAGAGCAGTTCTATCCCAGCCTCGCGACAGCAACTATGGAGCGACGATGGCAAACGTGTGAAGCCAATCAGGATTCATCTTAGCTCTGAACCTAAGATCAAGAAACTGTGCGACAGCAATACGGCACCATCGAAGGAAATTTCCCTTCGTGACGTCATATCTTCGATAGGAATTGAAGCTTACGGTGAGCGATATGATCAAGTGAGGGAACGGGGGACCTATCAAGGTTTATACTTCACGCTTAACAAAGATGGGGGGACGGTTCAAAACATGGAATTTCGATATCAGACCATTGTCAAAACTGAAGATGTCTTACTCGGTGACATCGCACACCCAGAAGGGCGTAAATTTGAATTACGTCTCATCGATACAGAGGATCTCGAAGAGAAGAAACGAATAAGAGAGGAGGAGGTTGTAGTGCCTGCTACCGCAGTACCCACTTCAAACGGGAAACCCTTCCCCCTTCCGTTTGGGACAGAAAACACGAATGAAATAGTGTGTTATGGTCCCGGCAAAAAATCACCTCGGTATATCAGGGTAAAGATGCCTAGCACATCAGAAACGACCATAAGTGAGATCCGTGAGTCCATCATGGGAGAATGGAAGAATCAACTTTACGAAGATGAGATTGATAGATTGAAGGACGATGAAGAAGATCGGCAGATGGCGAAGAACAAAGAAGATCATTTGAAACGTAACTCAGTAGATTCAGCATGTAACACTACTAGCAAGATAGGAATGACGACTCGCAACAATAAAAAGCGCGCAAAAACAAAAGCCTGATGATGACTGCCTACCCTATCCGAATTACATACATGTGCACATACTAGCTCAACATCTGGCTACTGTGCGATAAATGCACAGTGTTTTCGTAGATATGTACGATACGTTGATCACGCAGAAGAATACGTACGTACACACATGCACACATATCTATGTGTACATATGTCATTAACCACGTTTAATCACTTCATTATATCCGCCTCACATACATGATCGTAGAATGAAACATACACACAGCGCTAGAGCGGAAACAAATAATTACAATTTAAGCGCTGTAGCTGCAGCATTTGTGGACACATTGCTAGATTGTATAGCTACATTAGGATGACCATTGAAAGAATTTAAGTGTTCTACATCTAGAGGTGCATCGATGCGTTCTAGCGTTGTTCACAATTCATGATGAATGCATGGCGCTGCAGTATAGATGCTACACACCGCATTGGCAGCACGTCTAGATGTACAGTGTGTCCATTGTGTTTTCATTGTTTACATCTTGAGCAAAAGGCTAACTCGGTGCGTCTAGGCATCCCCAAAAAATGGTCACTTTCGCCCAAATGTCATCATGTCCACCAAGTGTGAGCATGCGTGTCTGAGCAATGTCCCTCACTCACAAGACCATGTCATATTCGTCGTAAATCATTTTAGCTTTGTCAAACGCAACTGCGAATAGCTGAAAGCAAAACCAAACATCATCACAAATAAACACAAACACACTTGCAGAACCTGCTTGGGTACCTTGAAGATAATACGAAGTTCCCATCAGCAGAGAAATCCACATCGGTAACCCAGTCAAAATGATATGCAATGGGGTGAACTCCTTTTTATCAAAATTGTCAACCATCATTTAGTACTGAACTTGAATCTTATGAAATTCTTGCGCTGCAATTAATTACCAGGTATAAGATCGCGTTTTTCTTTTAGGTCGCTGCTATCCCCAGCCTAATGTTGGTTAGATGTATCGATTGAACGAATTTCGAATTGTATAAAACAACGTACCATAATCTGAATTTGGTTCACATATCTTAGCGTTTGATCTAAACAGCCGAGAGCGAGGGAGTTTCCAGTGGGAGATACGGCGAACGAAGTTACGTATCCTGATCATGATTAAAATTTGAATTTAGCCATAGACGGGTGTTTCCTTTTTCGAGGAATCTCAATATTTGTTCGCGGGAATTATCAATTAAAAGTTGAAAAGATATTTGGCTTGTATGCCAAAAAAGAATAAAATCAAAACACAGGGATTGTAATCCAATTGATGGAAATAATGTGTTTTGCAAGCACCTGGGACTGTAGCCATTTTCAACAGCAAATTCTCCGCAAAATCGTAGAATATAATACGAGACTTTCCTTCCCAATCTTCGGGTGGAACGCAAATCACAATCACAGTATTCTTTCCTGAAACGTAAACAGACAACGTGGTTATTGAAATGTGAGGAATTTAGGTACTTGAAGCAAATGACCAGGGAAGAATTCCGCGAAGATGCGTGGAAGGTTCGTTCTCATTTTAAACTCGTCGAGGATGTTCTTGCTAATCTGCATTGATAAATTGGGGAGGAAATGATTAGGGAGCGGTTGCACCATCCTTGACGTTATCACATTATCACTGTGTGGAAATTCAAGATGTGTGGTAACATGTCAATGTGAATTCGTAGACTCGAATTCATACTAAATCCTTCTAACCTTTTCTTGCTTGTAGGAATCGTCGTTCAACTCCAAAACTACGTCCCCTTGAGAAGCTTCCATGAGCGAGAGAATATCGATATTTCTCAACAGAGAAGCGCCCTTCCATATCGATATCCTTTTCCCTAAGAAATAGACCAAGGGTACCGTATGTAAAGAATCGGAATTTGAATTCTTTTGAAAGCTGGCAAAACTCTAAAGGATTATAAGTTACTATGGAGAAACCTTCATTTTGAATTGCCATAAATGTTTGGCAAGACTTGTCTGTAGGAAGCAAAGCCAGCTCCGAGATTCCTCCAGCCATCTGATTACAGCAACGAATCAGCATATATGCATCATTTCATCATAATCTCTCTGCTGGTTATCTTTCTTACTCACAACCCAACCATCGCTACCTTTTTTTCCAACAGGATTTCGCTTCGGGGCCAATATATCATCATAAGTTTTCCTGACGTTGTACCAGCTACTATGGTGTTGCCCTGAATCAGTAAACCAAAAGGTATGCATGTAAAGAACTTTCTGATGATAGGGTACTGATCTGTTGTAGAAAGTGCTGATAACGAACACCATGTCAATGATTCCATTGGCCGTGAAACACGTTCTTCTTCTTCTACTTCTTCTTCTTCCTCGCTTCCTTTCTTCAGAGCTTCTTAATGATGACATTCCACTCCCTAATACAATGTGCTGCACCGTACGAACGATAGAGCAATACCTCATGAAGAAAAGCGACAGCTGATATGGGCTCTGAGCATGCTTGAATTCGTGCTTTAAGTGTTAAATTTTCAAGGTCCACGATTCGAATGATGCCATCGCTATTAAGAACACAACAACAATTTGAATTTTTGCACGCAAAAATTTGTCGCCTGAAATCTATTGGGCTGCTCCCACCAAAAAGCAATAAGTTCATGCTAGAATAAGGAAGAACCTGTAGGAAGAAGCACAGATGAGCACCTTCGGATGCATTGCAAGAGAAAGACACGCCGTGCCTCCTGCAACCTATCATTGATCAAAGAGTCATATTTCGGCTCTCTCTCTCTCTCTCTCTCTCTCTCTCTCTCACACACACACACACACACAATAACACACACTTTTTATGCAGACACAAAAGGAGAAAGACTATTTGACTTTACAAAAAAATCGTTGTTATTACTTGGAACTGTACGAGACGGTGTCCAACGGTAGAAGAATGAAGATCCCACAGAGCCAACGCCCCATCTTCATCACAAGACACTAAATATTCGTCCCCTGAAGTCCCGCCAGAGAACAACGCCTACCAGGTACACACACACACACACACACACAACACACACACACATATATACACAAACTGTCACGGCCGCACACACAAGCATGGTGAGAGAGGGAGAGCGGGTAAGTGCTGTTTCCAGAGACCTTTCGGACAGTTGAACTATGTCCAGATATCAATAGAGTTCCATTTTGAGTTGGAAGCTTCCCTGGAAAATAGTAGTAAGTACCGTCAGATACAGGAATCTATCAACCGTAAGAAAATTGCTTTGATGACAAACGAGCTTTTGCTAGTCACGAACAGAATATCCGAGCTGGACCTTTTTCTTTTTGAGACGATGATGATGATGATGATGATGATGCTTTATCTTCCAATAAATCCACAAACCATAAACTATCATTGCTGTCAGAAGCAATTGCGACACTAATTTGTAGCACAAAAATAATCTCAGCACCACCATCACATCTTTGCATCAAAAACTGGTCAATTGAAACCAGCACGCCCTTTTTTTAAAAAATCTTTCTTCTACATTAACCAGGACCTTGGATCAGCATCCGTTGTGACGCGCACACATGGAAACTTTACGCTCGTCTGGTGAGTTCTCAGTACCTATAAGGAGCATATGTAGCATTTCCAGGTTAGAAGGAAAAGCGGGTATCTTCAAAACAAGAAACGCCTCAAATTAGCCGCTCAAAGAGAATCACTATAGCTTTCAAAGACCACCTCAATGGAGGACTTGCTTGCACCTCGAATGTAGAACGTGTTGATAGTATTGTCACTTTGAGAGACGACGGAAAAGTACCCCATAGGGGTACTGTATAGTGAAGACAGGACGGATGCTTTAGATACCAAGAAGCTACCCAAGTTTGCAGGAGCTTTTGACGATAACTCCAGCATGTGGACCTTGCCCTTTGTAGTTCCAATGAGCAGAATTCTTTTGGATGCAATGGAAATTATATCGATACAGGAACACCTTTCATCTCGTTGCAGGCCAACATTTGCTGTAATTTTGGTCAGTTTTTCACCAGATGTTTCGGAAAGTACCCACAATTCTACAGCGACAGGGCTCATGGTAACGATGATGTCGCTGGCGCTACCGTCTGCTTCAGATGTTACAATCATCTCTGAATGACTGCTTTCCAGGGGCTGAGTAGCACATATGCGTGCTACCTTTGATATGCCATCGCTGTGTTGCATAGTTTCGATTCTCCACACGCACAAAGATCTGATATTTCCGTCGAGAATCGCTGCAATAAGATTTGATGATTCGTTCATTTTAGCAAATTGGACGCCAATGTTGGAAATCTCTGCTTCAGTTTTTTTTATCTCTCTGCAGAATTGACTCTTGGAAATGGATAATACAGGCGTGCCCGTGCATGTGTCGAAAAATCGCATAAGGAACTCATCAGGTTGGTACGCGCTGCGATTTGGATCGTATGAAGCAGCGGTAGAGAGAAGATACTTGCCATCCGGCGACAACGACAGAGATGATATAGCCCCATGATGTGCGCAGATGAACTTCGGCTTATTTTCTGATGGGTTGCGGGACCTTAGATATCTTATTGAGATGAGATTGCCACAGGAATGAGCCAGAATGCCGCTACTTTGGTTCCAAGCCATATTTTCCGCTCTTCCCAAGCAGAATTGCTGATCAATTGTTGGAGGCCTTGATATTTTTCTCACAGTCTCACGATATCGAGGCTCGCTGTACGTGACAGAGAGATGTGAGTGCTCAGACATAGGCGTGGATGAAATGTTTGAGTATTCTTTGCCCGCTGGCGTTGATGTTGCTGCTTCTGCATTTTTCTCGGTATTGTCAATTGAAGGCGACTTGGAATCAGAAGAAATTTCTGCTGAAGACAATTTCGAAGACTTCGCCGATGCTTCAGAGCTTGCACGTTCAGCCACCACAAATCCCGAAAAGCTTGGTAATATTGGCTGGTGGTACGCCTTCGTAGGAGGGGTAGTTGTGCCAAGGTTACTTGAAGCGCCACGCGATGAAAACAATGGCTCTGGTAGAGTTGTTTCCCGTTCATCGCTTCCAAGTGGCGACGTCTCAATACCACCGTCTACTTCCTTATTTTCATCTGGCGTCGTATTCTCCTTTTGCTGGGATTTACTCTGTTTGCCTTTTGCCGTTTTCCTTTCTTCGCTTTTCGTCGTAGATGTCTCTGTTAGATTGCCCTTGTCATCCCCCTTTTTCACAGGATGGGATGCAGGCGAATTCGCACCGTCTGAATCAACATCACTTGGAAGTTTCTGTTCTGTTTGCCTAGTAGTAGTACTATGCTTTTTGTCGCTTCCCGCCAGATTTGCAGGCACTTCTTTTGTCATTACAGACGCAGCTTCATCCGAAATTGTGCCGTAATCAATTGAGTCGTTGGCATAGGAATCGTCAGAGAACTTCCGAATCGATTGCATTTTGTTTTTCAAAGTTTGTACAAGCTTGTTCTCTGGATGAATATCTTTTCCGAAGAATTTCCAGAGGAAAATAGAGTTCCCAGCCACGGAAACGACTCTTGACGAATCTGGGAGCATTGAAATTCCCATAACAGGAGAATCGTGACCGCTAAACATCTGAGTTTCAACAAAGTATACGACAAATGTAATTATCTTAATCGCTCATGTGTGCGCCGTTAATCTGACATCAAGGCTATAGAAAGAAAGATTCATGAGCGCAAGAGTTCTATCTTAACTTAAGAGCTGGTTGACACCCACCTGCACGTTGGTCATCGAGTTTGCAGTAGCATCTAACGATCTTGCTTGGCGAATACCACCACTACCCCGATATTCCCATACTCCCACAACTTGATTCACAGACCCTGAAATCGTGTATCTATTCTGGGGTGAAATGGTGAAGATCGAGGAGGAAGAGGAAGCCTCTTGAGAAATCAATGCCTTAGGTACCACGTAGGATCCAATCAAGGACCCCGACGCTGACGAAAACCTCAACGCAGTTCCCATCTTCGTAATAACAGCTATTTCCTTCCTATCTGGGCTGAACTCGGCATGCAATATTTCGTACTTGCAGTCGATTTGATGGATTTTTTGCATGGAACATATATCCATGGCATTAAGGATGCTTGGGTGGCTTTCTGCTTTGTATAGAATCACCATCTTCTGCAGGTCAGGGACATAGTCCACGCTCATTGAGGGGTGGGAAGGACATGTCCGTATCGTGCAGGTAGGCTCATACTTCCTGTTACAGTCATAGACACAGATGGTTGCGTCTTGGCCTAGACTTAAAAGATGCCGGCCATCCAGCCCGTACGCCACCTTAACAACTTCACCTTTGTGCTGCTGGTATTCTATTTCTACTCCAGCATTCTTTATGTCGCAGATCCGGACGCTTCCTTCGGAGAAGCCGCACGCAATCACTCCCGAGGATTGTGGATGATAGGCAGCACTAATGATCTTTTCTCCGCTGTTGCAATCGAACTGATAAACTTGTTCCAGATTGGGAAATGACCAAATCCTGATCGAGCCGTCTTCGGACACAGTTGTCAACTGGTCAGTGCTGTTTGGATCGATGACTACGCTTCTTATCCTGTCCGTATGGGATCTAACGATCGTGGTATGTTTCGATGTTTGAAGGTCCAAAATTCCCAAACATCCATCTTTAGTTCCAACGAGGACGGAAAGACCGTCCGGAGATATATCGATGCTATGGACAGCAGCCATGAATTGCACCTGCATGTAGAAATCTAGAAATTCCAACGGCCATATCCGCACAAATCTATCTTCGCTCCCTGTAACACAAAATCCTGGATTCACCTGCAAAGCAACAGTTGATTTTAACTTAACTGTCAACACAAATAAGGAAAAAGAGAGTAGTTGAAAATGCTTTGATGAATATTTCTTATATTTCCCATAATTTGTCCTCTATGATTTTGTGCGTGTTGCAATACCATCATCGAATTTATAGGCCCGTCATGCACCCTGAAGATGCACTCAAGGTTTCCCGTGAGGTAGTTAACTTGGAATATCCAACCCTCTTCCGATGAAACAAACCTGAGGCCGTAAGAATATCATTTGTAGGCAAACGCAGAATCCAAGATATTTATTTCAGAAACAATAATGGTGATGCTTACACTCTCTTCGAAGGCTCATCATTCGGCTTGAAAGCTAGATTAAAGCAAATATCAGTGAACTTCTGCCTATTCTGGGGCTCTAAAGGGACGCTTCGTCCAGGGAGGTGGCCTCTGCTGACTCTCCAAAATCGAATACTAGAATTTCCACACGAGACCAGCCGAGGAGAAGATTCATCCATGTACGGAGAGAACTTAATGTTTTTAACGTCAAATTCACACAGCTGCCTGGCTATTTCTACAGCCCTTTTCCCGTCTTCAACAGCTGAGGTATCCCATACAGACAGCAGCATTCTTCCTTTACTATCATGTCCACTGATGACCAAGAATTTATTTTGCGGAGAAAAAGCAATAGCAGTAACATCCTTTTCGTGCACATTCATGTAGCATTTGCAGGTACAGTCCAACGTGCTCCAGATCCTGACAATGGGCGTCTGTCCTCCTTGTGCCGAGGCTATCAGATGGCCTCCGTTGCATCCACTAACCAGGCTTATAATGCGGTCTGTATGGCCCATTAGAAACTTCTGGTTCCTAGTTTCGATGTTCATTATGACTATGATATTACTGGCCGCGTACGCTATAGATTTCCCGTTTTCCACCCAACACGCAGTGCGGCCTCCTGTGCTATTTGGCCGAGAAAAGGCTACCAACCTTTCTAGCTCTAATATAGGATCCGGATCCATGTTGTTATCCTTTGGAACCTTTGACCCACTTTTAGCTACCACGCTAGGTGGTTTTACTTTCAGCACCTCCGTGGGAAAGATTTCACAATCATCCTCTGACATCATATGCCTCTGAATTGTATCTTGCCTTTTCTCAATCATGGCATTCATTTCGGCCAACCCTTTCTTCCAATTTCTATTTGATTCGCCAGCGCTCTTCTTTACGTTGCGATGTGAATATGTGGTCTCTGGAACGAAATTGTTATCAGATTTTGGCAGGATTCCCTCCTCCTGGTGCCAAGTTTCTCTCTGCGGTAATTCTTGCCAGTTGTACATCTCATGCCAGTTTTCAGCTAGACCGGGAAATTTCATTTCCCGAGGAAGGTCGAATGGGCTATATGCATTGTCAGAAGAAAACATCGTCCAGACGGTTAGAGCGGCTCCCCCCATCTTGAGTGACCGAAGTGATTCGAATTTCCAATTCGTGGCCAAGGGGCGGAGCTTGGATTTATCTCCCTTACGTTTACCTCTTTCTCCTTGCTTTACTTTATTGTTCTTTTCCTTGAGGACTTGCATGAAATTTTCTAAAGGCACAAGTTGATGAATAAGCTTTCCCATGTCGATGGCGAGCACTGTCCATCGTCCCTGTTCCAGGGTCAGTGGAATCTGTATTGTCTGTCCCGTCATTTTAATCGACTTGTACATGTTACTGAATGACAATCTGAAAACCATCTTAAATGGAACTCTTTTCTCAACTTTATCTTGGCGGCTATTCGACGCTATACAATCGAGATGAATCGTGAAAACGTCTGAGGACTTGCCGACTGGTCGACAGACCATCATGTAAAGAATCTGTCCTGCCACTCCAAGACCGCCTCTAGAGTTGCTCGCCTGGTGCATGAAGAATATTAGGTCGTTTTTCCCCTTGTCATGGGAGAGAGTATGATAATAAGGAGGAATACCGGAATTTGAACACAGTTACTAGCTGGAGCAGCCCCATGAATCTTCAGCACGGTTTTGCCTATTTGTCGATCCTGAAAAAGGAAATACACAACGATGATTGTAACTTTGTTATGTCAATTCACATCAACCATTAGCCACCAAAATCGGATATTCTATTTTCCCATTAAAATGGAGCAAAATAGAGCGCTCGATTCTGTTGGTTGACTTCACTAAATGTGAAACATTTTATGCCCCATTTTAGTTGGATATTACCAATTCCTCTTTCACATCTCCCACAGCTAAAATCAAATCTCTTCTGGACCATTTGCGATGCTTTAAGATCGGCAGGTATGGTTTTTGCCAAACTGTTATAGAAACAATCATACCACGATAAGGTCCTTCTGTCAAGGATAGATGGGGAGCCAATTGACTCTAAAGTACGATGGTATTTGAACCAAAAATCTCGATCTGTTCACAAACTTCGCATATTAAAGAATTTCCCCACTCCCTTTCTTATGCCTAGACTGCAGACCTTTGGAGAACATTAACGCGACAGCTAGAAGTCCTTCTTTCTATCTCGTCCTAAACCTAAGTTTTTGGCGATGGAATGGGTTTGGGAGGTGAAAAGAGATGAAAAGGGTGAGAATAGCTAAGAGAGAGGCAAGGTAAATAGAGAAATTCATTGCTCAAATCATGTGTTACTAACAACCATGATATGGGAATGATTGTGTTCATTATATGATACTTCTTGGTGCTTGGTGGTAGCAATAATCGCCACCAACAATCATCCACCACCGCCATGATAATCGTCACCGATATGTTCATCATCACCATCACCATCATCATCATCGTGTCACCTCCTCTTAGCTGAATGGCGTTTCTAATTTAACGATTGGGGGAAGGTTCGGAAAAGCGCGCCCTGGTGTTTGCATCTAAAATCCCCGATATTCGCCAGGGATTCGTCACTATCGACCGGCATTTACTCCTCGAGAATTCAGTCGTTACAAAGAATCCGTTTTAGTTCGTCGTTTTGGACGTTATGTGTAACTAGAAACAGAGGGGATTTTGAACCAATTTCTTCCATGTGATGTTGTCGCTCCCACCCTGTTATATAGTGCACACCGACAGCAACGACTCAAAATGCAGATGCACTGGGAACCCCCAATTGCATAGGGGGGTCATAAGCATTCGCAGTATCACCTTGCCCAGGCAGTTAACAATTATTTCGTATGTCTGCGATAACGGAACGGTTTGCGAGCTTCAAAGGGCCAAAGGATAAGGCATATCGAAATGGGTAAATGCGAGAATGACCTCCAAAGTGGATTCATTTCCGTTGCTGTGTTTGAGTTAAAAATAAATGGAAACATACCAGGTTTTGTGCCTTTTCCGGTGGCGTGTTGGCATTTGTACCGGCTAAACCTCGGGCTTCCCTCGCCGCATTGTTTTCTACCAGGACTAACAACAAAACCAACAAAAAAGAATTCTATGATCTAGCGAACGTGAAACGGATTAGCAGCTTCAAAGAAGCTACGTACAATGATTTTCAGTTAGGGGACGACGCAGTTGATTGGGGTATAGTTCTGCAGAAAGGTTTGAGATTTAGAATAGATAGTCTGTGGATAAATGATACTAGCGTGACCTAGAATGCGGAGTGTCAACATTATATCAATATATGATATACACACACGCACACACACACACACACACACACACACACACAATTATGTAGATACATGTATGACATATGATATATGTGCATAAACATATGTTTGTGATGTGTGTGCGTGTGTGTTTACAAAATACTTCTTTGTGGTTAATACAGGAAGCGAGATCATAGAGATTTCAATCAACAAGAAAAATCACCATTTAAAGTGAGAACATTTTAGAAAATGAAAGCTCATTCTTCGTTGGTATCATCATTGTCGTTAAAGCAAGATGGTTGTTCTAAGGTTTCGTACGGCAATTTCTGCGAATATTTGGTCTTCGATGATGGCTTTCCGGGCCTCAAGTCTTAGCTTTTCAGAGTCGAAAAGGATGAAAACCCCGAAGTCTCCCGCTGTGAAAAAAGTGAAAAAGGTTCCAGATATTTTAGCTTGCCTTATCGTGAACCTAGTAAGAAATATAAGAGAGAAGAAAGATTACGACAAGCAAGGTATTTTTCGTGTGAATGGAAACGATGTGCGCGTCGAAGATCTCATTGGTAGTCTCCTATATCAAGCCGGGACACCCGATTTCCAGGTATGCATCCCGGACACAGAGATATAACTAACTTCCAAATCATAATCCAGTTTCCCTCGACAAAATATTTTGCCAAGATCATATTTTCATCGTAGATTGAATCATCGGTACCATGTTATTTAGATTAGTGAAAGGGCGAAAGTTGCATGGTACAAAGATATCAACTCAGAAACAGCAGTGCAAGAATCTCCAACGGTAAAACACAAAAAAGATGTTGTTGGATATACTACATGAATTGAAAAAGATTTATATATGTGTCAGATTCCAAGAGGCCGTAAAATCCAGCCATCTGAAATTAGGGAAAACTGGATCAAATATGAAAAACTCTGGACCAGAATTGATATGAAATTTGTCCGTCCGGTTCCAGTCTCTTACCTTGAAAAACGAATTGAGATCGACAATAAATATACTTGCCACGATTGCGCATCGGCAATAAAACGGATCCTACGTATGCTTCCCGATACCGCATTCTGTTCTTATTTTTACGATAAATTCCTTGAAGCTTCGTCGCCTAATGACATCGCTGTTGCTGTAGAAAAACTTCCAGACTCAAACAAGATTGTCCTGAAAGAATTGTTCGGACTACTTGATCTAGTTAATCAGCACTCCAGTGCGTCAAAGATGACCGTAGACAACTTGTGCAGAGTTTTCGCCCCAGCATTTGTTCGCACAAGAGAGACACCTGATGACTACAGACCACAAAAAGAGGAGGAGAAATATGGGAAAGAGATCGAAGAATCTGCACAAACCATGAAGTCAACCTTCGATATCCTGATATCATTTTATGAGGAGGTGTTTATACAAAAAATCTTCGAGAATAGGAAGCGCACAGAATCGCACCCTGCGAATCATATTACCATCCGAAGTCCAACAATGTCTGTTAGCTCCAGGAGAGGAACCTCGATGTACAACCCAATCAGCACCGAACGTAAAAGTATAGCATCGCCTGCACTTGGGAACACTCTGCTTGGGCGATCGATGGCACGAGGTTTCAGACCACTCGACACTACAAGATCGGATTCTCCTGCAGGAAGGGATTCTAAGCACTTAACGAAATCATTTAATTTTAGCCCACAAGCACTAAACTTCAAGCCTACCGAATATGCCATTCCTGAATTGGAAGGTGATGGGAAATTGAATGGGAGGAATAGTCCTACCTACCTTGAAAATAGACCGGGGACTAGAATTGGGTTCAATGTAGGCCCTACCAATATATTGGGAAGACAGGAATTTGCCCACACCATGGAGTCTATCCGTCATGAAGAAGAAGAGGAAGTATGCTTAATTTCCTTTCACTTTTCCTCTCCCTGTGATATTCTGATGAAGGAGTTCTTGTGCCCTCATTCAATTGACAGAACGGCCCTCCTGAAGGGAAGGAGGCTCGGGACCAGCTTTTGAAAGATGTAGCCGAGTTGATCGAAGATCTCACAGTACTGCAAGGAAAGACATTGCTTAGAAAAGCACTCAAAGTCAAAGGGGTAAGAGAATTAAAGGCAAGACTGGGAAGGTAGATTCCACACTTTTAAATCACGAAGCAGTGTAGGCACCGTGTTTCGCAAATGATGCCTAATAGAAGGGGTTGAGTGAGTTTCTGGGATTGTAGGCTCAAGATCCTCCTCCAAACTTTTCTTGTCTACGAGAAGAGTCACTCGTATTACGCCTTCAAAAATGTTACCGAGTGGGTTGAGGAACATGCAGAGAAATTCGATATGGAGCATGATATGTGGGAAAAGCTCAAAAAAGCAGGTAATAGGGTTATGGTTTTGTGAGGATATCTTCTGGCAGTTGTGAAACTGTTGTTCCAACATTTTAACTCTCAGGATTCTCTTTTTTCCAATCGTTGAATTATCGCTTCAAGAACTTGGTGCAGCGAGCTATACGGGACGCTATGGAATCGATGTCCACTTTCACAGCAGCATTTTCCCTTGATAAAAATGCAGCTTTGTTGAGGTCGTCACCAAAAAATATCTTTAACCTCTCATCGAAGTAGAGTATGAGGTTAAAAGAAGTATGTTTGATACGCACGATGTGGGTTATCATGATCATGAATATTCGATGCTCCATTGGCAGATTGCGTGGCGCTGGCACATTGGACAAAGCAGTAGATATTTTCAAGCAAGGCCAAGATTACTTCTTTGGCCATTCAGTACAGCAGGACTGGCAGAAGGCTAGGGAGTGTTACAAGAAAGCCGCCACGATTGTACTACCTCGATACCCCTTAGAATCTGGAAGTTTACCACTCCGATGACAGTCATCTCACATATTATTCGTTGTCACTCAGGGTCGGCACAAAGAGGCGCTTTTTTGTCTTGCGAACATGTTGAGGCTAGGGCAAGGGGGGATCGAAAGCCTGAGCACTGCGAAGTGGTATTATCAGGCTGCCGCCGATATGGGACACCGAGACGCGCAGTACTGGTTAGGCCGAATATTCGAGGAAGAATATGTAGAATATGGACGAAGCGACGCTGCAACTCTTGCTAAAGAATATTATCACTTCGCTGCAACTTTTGATGAGGTAGCATCGTAATCGCTAGTATGTGAAGATAAGAGTGAGAAAGTAATTGCGGCGTAGACGATTAATGGACTATTTTATGTAGGACGACCCAAAGGATACCCCCTGTCCCGCTGCAATGGTCGCTCTGGGCTACATGTGGGAATGTGGAAATAGATATGGGTTAGAAACAAGTGTAGAAGAAGCTTCAAATTGGTACCAGAACGCTGCAAGGTCTCATCTCTAATTTTCTTGGAGAACTATTTGTGTTCGCCGTTGTACGAAAGTTGAACATTTTGTTCAAATTATTGTGCTGTTCCTCCACCGCTGATTCTCCAGGTTAGACTACCCAAATGGCATGAATCACATAGGCCTGTTACTATTCAACGGGAAAGTAGACCATGAGGGGAAACTGATTAGTTCTGACTCTCAATCAACGAAGGAAAGCGTTCGCCTGCGCCATAAATCTGCACTGCAGTGGTTCGTGAAAGGTGAGTCATTTTCTTCTTCTTCTTCTTCCTTTTTGGTTCCAGCTTATCCATTGTTCACCAATTTTTCTATTTCTCCTACAGGCGCACAGTATCATCACGCTGGATGCCATCTAAATATTGGTAGAATGTACGAAGGCGGATATGCGGTTCCCAGAAACGAGGAGAAGGCTCTGTATCATTACGAATGTGCAATGAATCATGGCCACGTTGATGCAGAGGCAAGTCTAGGATATTTGTTTCTGAAGCAGAACCTCTACTCAAAGGCCGTACATCATCTTTCTCACGCAGCCGATAACGGAAGTGCAGAAGCATATTATCACTTGGGCGAGATATATGAACATGGATTGGGAATATGCAAAAACCTCAGCGTTGCTCACTCTCATTATAAAAAGTCTTGTGAGATGGGACTCCCGAAGGCAATTCTCAAGCGTGCTCACTTCTTGTTTTCTGGCCATTCGTTTCCAGGGCAAAGCGTTCACAAGCGTACCCAGAACCAACGTTACAAAGAAGCTCTAGGCCTATACAAGAGGGCAGTGAAGGAGCACAATTCTGCAGAAGCTGAAAATTGCTTAGGCGTTATGTTTGAAGAAGGTTTCGGAGTCAAATCGGATTATAAACAGGCCATTGAATACTACAGAAATTCAGCTCAAAAAAATAATAGTGCAGCTATGGTAAATCTAGCAATGATGCTAGAGATTGGTAAGGGCCTGGAGTCGCCCGACAAAGTCCAAGCGTTCGAATTATTAGAGAAGGCGAGCCGAAATGGAAATTTGCAAGCCAAAGTCCTCCTTGCTAGGAAAGATGTGATCGATGAATACGAGCCTCATGGTTCCTTGATGTTTACCTGAACACGCTATGTCTTATATGTCGGCCTTTGGCGAAATTTAAATTCTTTGATGCATGCGCATGCCATTATTAATCGTCGACCTTGCACCATTTTTTGGTTGTACAACATCGCATAAGCCTCTAAAGTTGCGTTATTGCTTTACGACAATTGATCTAGAAAAATTTGTGAGCTTAGGATTGAACATAGCAATGCACTGGAGCTGTATGTCTAGATGTACGTACTAGCAGACTTCAAACAGCACACGCGCAGCGCAGCTAGTGAACGCCGCAGACTGCAAAGCGTCAGTAGTGCTTGTCCCAATGCTGCTTAACGTACACAGCACGAATCATAAGACTCATATAAGTCTGCACAAACACAACGTACAAATGGAGCACCCCGTTACGTGTGATCTGTTATTAATTGCGCGATGATACATTTGACATATATCGCTCATTGCGCGTTATATAGGCATTGCTGCGATCGATCAGGATAGTCGCAGAGCGAACTGGTCGGTGCAACATGCGATCAGGAAAGCACCGCCACTATGATACACTCAAAAATGTTGGTGACGTGACATGTCTGACAACACACGATCTCTCCTCGCGAAATAGTTGCTTGGATGGCCAGGCTCTGGGCGATCAACAGACTCACCTCTTCGATTTGGTCTCCTTGGCCCATAACTTGCAACGAATTCTTCCCTATCACGATGGTCATTATAATACCTCTCACGATGATGCTCTACCGGACGGCTAAAGCCCCTGTTCTCCCGAGACTCCTGTTGAAAATGGCTGAATCCTTCGTGGCGTGATTGGAGTGGGTGGCTACTACGTGGGCCTGGAGAACCATCATCAAAATTCCCATGGCGCACCTGCCGTGCGAGGTTACGAGGTTGGTGCCGTGGCGGCTTTTCATGCTGGAATGGCTTCTGCTTGTTTTCTCGCCACACATCTCTTCTCCCTCCATTTATGCTTCCTCTGGTGGTTTGGTAACGATCTCCTCTGCCGTGAACAACACTATCGTCGATTGACGGTCTACGATGATGCTCAGGAGCATCGAAGCGATTTTCGCTTGCAGTTGTTACCACTCCCCCCCTCATCATCGCCATCATCCCTGCAGAAGGAGGGCCGTTTGACCTACTGCTGCTGCTGCTGCTGCTGCTGCTGCTACTACTACCCCTCTCACCACTCTTGCTCCGTTGTGAGTAGGCAGGTGGTAATGGTGGTGGTGGGCCTAGTGGTGCTCTGATTGGTTTTAAGGATGATGATGATGACGATGGGGCCATATCATGATTATAATTTCTCCTCGAATGCTGCTGCTGCTGCTGCTGCTGCTGCAGTGGATCTTGGTGTTGATCATTAAGACGTCGTCTTTGCTGCAACTGTCTTCTCCTATCATCGTGTTCTCTGCTATGATGACGGCCCTCATGATCCCTAGTATTATACGACTGTTTGTTGGTGTTGTTGCAATCATGATCGGTCAATGCTCCACGGGGATGGTGGCGGCGGTGGTGGTGATGGTGATGGGGTCTTTGCTGGTACTGTTCCGATGATGAAGGGCGATGGGTGGACGCCTGATAATGATGAGAATGGGAAGATCCTGGGCGTCGTCCTCGTTGTTGTTGCTGTTGTTGTTCTGGCTGGCGTGTCTGGGGAGTGAAGTTTCTACTGCGAGAATAAGGAGGAAATGCACGGTCATCACCGGCGCCATTGCTCTCCTGATGTACTGCCTGGCGACGTAGTGATGCAGCATGAGGAGGACGGGGAGGAGGGGGAAAAGGAGGAGGAGGGGGAGGAGGAGGAGGAAAATCACGCCGATGACTGCGATTCGGCCGTGCTGGTTGGTGTGAAGATGGTGATGGCACACGATCAACAGCAGAGAGAGAATGATGATCATGATGATGATGATGATGATGATGATGATGGGGAGGAATATTCTGCTTGTAGGGCTGCTCCTCAGGCGACCTTCTAACTACGTCCCAATTACTACTACTACTACTACTATTCACATGCCGAGTAGTTTGGGGAGGGAGAGGAGGCGCCGATGGTAGCGTTGGCCCTCCTCCTGTGTTTGGATCATCCGCTCTACCGCTACCACCTCGCATTCCTGGTAATGGTGCTACAGCTGCCGAAGTGATGATGCGAGAACTTTTCCTTGGGTTGTAGTCTATTGTATCGCTCGATCTCGCGCTAATCAGAGACATACCACACGAAGGTGTCATTTCAGACCGATTTTCTGAATATTTAAATGTGCTCATATATTTACCGTTTCCTAGCTGCTGACTCTGGCATCATCGTGTTTCTTCTTGCGCGAGCATCCATTATCAAGCACAGTTTTGAGCCACAGCGCCCGTCAACTTCTTGCGCACGGTGACGCAGCGGCATCATCCTTGCGACTGATGTTCCACTCATAGAGTCTTTGAGGTCTCCTGCTTGTTCAAATGCGAGCTGACACAGCGCTTCACACCGCACTTCAATGCACCAATTCCTACCGCTGCTGCCGCCTGAATACGCGCATCCATAAGCACAGAGTCAAAAGTTCAATTTGAGCATAGGTTGTTGCTGCTGCTGCGACCACCTTTGAAAGCGGTCGTCACCATCGTAGCGTAGCCGTGGAAACTCCTATCTCTTCGAACGAAGAATATCAGGGTCACGCGTTTGGATCTCTGCGTAATAGAGAAGGCAGTAGCAGCAAAATCCTGGATTAGGAAGCAGACCTTCGTGGTTGCGCAACAGCTCAAAAACGTCACTTTTCATCTTATGAACGTGTGCTACTATTGTACCATGTAAGCACATCCACACCCACACCCACACCCACACCCACACCCGCACGCACAGCTACTACCACCACTACTATAACTACCTCGTAGGCATCATCTAGTAGACGTGCAGCATCCGGACTTGGGAGCACCCATCTCCTTTGTTGCATGGATTCTTCGAGCTGTGCCAGGTGTTTAGATTCCAACAAAAAATAACGCTCTCGATCAACACTACCACCAACTCCTCCTCCTCCTCTTCGTTCAAAATATGATGATGATGATGATGATGATAGTGGTGGTGGTGGTGGTGGTGGTGACGATGATGACGACGATGGATGTGTTCTTTCTTGTTGGCTTCTCAGTCCAGCCGCTAAATTCGATGATGATGATGATGATGATGATGATAACTTGGTTGAACTTCCCCTCCGCATTCGTGAAGTCGGTGGTGGTGGTGAAAATGTGGAAGAAGAGGGAGAAGATGATAATGGTGGTGCGCTGCTAGGAACAGACTGTAATTCGCCACCTAACCTAGTATTGTTGGCCGTTGTTGTTGTTCCAATCATCACTTTCCGAGGATAATCATCATCATCATCCTTGGTCAAATCGATGGCAGCTGTAGTCTTTGTTTTCCTACTGTCGGCACCACCACTACCACCGTCGTGTGGGTTGTTCCGAAGATTGCGCTTCTGCTGCTGCTGTTGCTGCTGCTGTTGCTTCGTTGTCGTCGTCGTCGTCGTCGTCGTCGTACTCTTCCTTTCCTTCTTCTTCTCCTTCTTCTTCTTCTTCTTCTTTGGTAGCATGAGTGTCGTGGGGCTGCTTGCAGTCCTTTCTTGAGGCGGCGGCTGCTGCTGCTGCTGCTGCTGCTGGCCAAGCACTACTCTCGAAGATGATGATGATGGGTTCTTCCTCTCAAATTCTTTACTGCCAACAATATTTAATGCTGCCTTCCTCCTCCTTCTTCTTCTTCCTCCTGTGCTGTTGCCGTTGGCCTTCACATTGGAAGAGGCATCCTCCTCCTCCTCCTCCAGTGTTACCGTTATTCTCAGTTTCTCATTCACTCCCACGATGTCGTCGTCCTGGGAGGGGGTACCATCCCTTACCGCCGCGGTCTTTCCTTTGTTGCGATGATGATCATCATCATCATCGTCCTTTATTGTTATCTTCAGGGGTCCCAGATCTTCGTAGCTTGTATAATCCGTTGATGATTCAAGGGGGGAGGAGGAGGAGGATTGCTCCTTCCTTGTGTGTCGAGTTGTTTCCCCGTTGTGTTTACGCTGTATTCTATGATTTCTTTCTGGAACAGCGTCGTCTGATGAACATTTGTAATATATATATATATATATATATATATATATATAGAATGCACACACACACACACACACACACACACACATAATGTGCACAAAGTAGCAGCAGTGTGGTTGGCAGTGTTTTGATGATGAAGCACTTCCAATATGCATTTCGAATGAATGCAGTCTTGTGATCTTTATTCTTGTCCCACCACCACCTTTCGTGCAGCACCACCATTGTGTTGAGTTGATTGTCATCACCACTGCTACTACTTCTACACAGGATTCTACTCAAAGTATGGACACTGCAGCTACGTACCACTACTACTACTACTACTACTACTACTGCTGCTACTTTGTGTCGCCCTCTTCTTCCTTTCGATGCTGCTAGCGCTGTGTGTTCTCCTAACCACAAATCGTCTCTCTTCCATTGAGGAGGATAAAGCGGAGGAGGAGGAGGAAGGGGGGCGCTGTTGAGAGCTCGTAGAGAGATCTCCCCTCCCCCGTGAAGAAGAAGAAGACACTTTGGAATGAAAGTTGGAGGATGGATCACGTCGTTGCACCCTCCCTCTTTTCTTGCCACGCAATCTTCTACCATCTTCCATGTCTCCATCATCATCATCCCTTTGATTATAATTAGGAAATTCCGAAGAAGAAGAAGAAGAAGAAGGCAACGATGAACGATGCCTCCTTGCTACACTTAGTCTTCGACCTGGAGAGAGTGATAGTCGCCGTTGTCTGGAACTTCTACCTCCCCCCTTCCCAGTATCAACTTCCTTTTTCCTCTTTGAGACACCACTATCGTCAGTGAATAATGGAGGATACGTCGTCTTCCTAGTACTTCGTCCAGCTCCGTAGCTGCTCCTCGAGAAGTTTCGTGAAGTGGAAGTTGAGGAGAAAGAAGCAGATGCTGAGTGTTTCCTTCTTCCCTCGTCGTTAGCTCTACTGTATTCAGATCTGTCATTTATTTTCTGTTTGTCTCTGTTGCCATCATCTTTTCTCGAGTTAGGACGAGGCCTCTCTCTGCCACGGTCATTAGCTGTGGTGACGACGGCTGCTCTCCCCTTCCTAACGGTGTCACCTTTGGAATGATGATGGTGATGATAATGACTCCCATCTCGCCCCCGAGCGTCGAGTAGCTGCTTCTGTTGTTGTCCATGCTCCGCAGTATCTTTGTACCTATCATCGCCACCTGCCAGCCATGCCAAAGCAGGAGGGAATATTTGCGCAATGAATATTATTTACCAGCTATACGATACCCTCTCACACACCCCAACAGACTTCGGTAAAAAGATCACGATTAAATGAGACGACGTAGAAACTAAGGTGTTATATGCTCACCTCGGCCCATCATTTTCCTTGTTGATTTTCGTGGGTTGTTTGCTCTTGCGGGGGGAGGCGATTGGTTCCTACCGGATTTTCTAATTGGACTCATACTCCGCCGGGTCGGAGATTTTCGCTGGCATCGTTTTGGAGAATTCCTACGTTGGCTTTTAGCGGTTATAGTCGCTGATTTGCTCCCGACTCGTGGTCCGATAATGAACTTCGCTCCTGTTTTCGTCCGCAGCAATTTCTCCCTCTCTTTTTTGGATTGGGGAGAAGAATTACCACGCTTCTCTCTCCGGCCATCGTATGATCGATTGATCTTCGATGTTTCTCTTCGATCTTCAGTTGTTACATTTGCTCCTCCCTTCTGAGTTCTACCTGCTTTCTCGCCGGCTGCCTCCCTGATCGCCTTTTGGTTCGGAACAGACCCTTTGTTTCCCTTACCTCGTCTTCCTGGCAAATCTCCGTTCCTTTTCCCCTTCTCAGATACTTTCACGATATTTGCACCACCTGCTGAAAGTTTCTTGGATTTTCCTCTTTTCCCCTGCTCCTCCAATACGTCCTCCTCGCGCTGCAACAGAAGGTGATGTTGATGACTTTCAAAAGGTGGTTCGTCGAAGGATGTTATCCTCACCTCATCATCTGAATCTCCGAGAAGCGCAGCAAGGACATTCCCGGACATGTTTCCTGGCTCGTTGTCTATGTGGAGGTCGAAGCTCCAAGGAAGTGCTGAGCACGGACCGTGGCGCACGCTTGATCCACCATCGCCTCCCTGGGGCTAACCGGGGATTTGATGGAATAAATATAATTCAAGGACATTTTATTTAATAATTATTGGAATATCCAAGTCGCGCTTAGACAAACCGCTCCAACCATTGCAGACACGGGTTCGAGCACGTTCTGGAGTCCTTCATGGAGGGCGAAGAGAAAACGAAGTTGGATGAATCAAAGAAGGGAAAGAAGGTTCGAAAAATCTTGGTGATGCGCACGAGTAAAGCACAAGGGGGTGGTTATGATTGGTCGATGTTTTGCTAACGAGAAAGCATCCTAACCTGAGCAGGTCACCATTCTGGAGATGTTAAAGCTCGCATACGAGCGAGTTCCGGAGCATGAGAAAAGTAAAGATCATCCCACAAGGTCTCGATGTCACTTCAATTTTCCTCATCCTATCTGAACATGGTCTACATACAAGCATCTGCATGCACCTGCTCGAGAAATCTCCTACGAAGATGCTCGACGTCGTATCCATAACAATGAAGGCAGGTAGTATATTAGACGTTGATATGCAACTGTATGTAGCTCCAACCGTCTCATTTTATCGCAGCTAGATCCGCAAGCTTAGCCCCTGGAATAAAGTTTCCACCCGGAAAATCTCTTATGAAAGGTAGTTTTTTCAGTTGTTGAAGCAAATCAAGAGAGCGTCACATGTTCCCGGTATGCCAGCTTGTTTCGAGGTGTACTGTGATGTCCATGGAAAAGCTGGACCAATAAAAGAGCCTGATCAACTGAAAAGTGCTATTGAAAGTTGGAAAGAGGTACACCTGAGTACTGATTATCACTCTCACAGCAACACACACTCACGCACCACATAGATGTATATTTAAATATACATACATATATTTCAATGTGTGTTTATTTCGATGTGTATGTGTGTGTGTGTAAGTGTGTGTGTGCGCGCGCGCGCATATGTTATAATAGGTGCTATGTTAACACTAAATAACAATATTATTTTACAGATGAGCCAGATGCTGGATAAAACTCTGAAACTCATGTTCGATGCCGCGCGTGACCACCTTCGATTATGATTCTATCATGCAAGCGCTGTAATAATGCAATCCTCGGTAGTAAAAGAGTGGTTCTCCAGCAGTAGCAGTGAGATGTGATAGCCAAGCAGTCATGTGTATTGAAATTGAAGATGTATGTGCTTATAATAGCCTAGTTTTCCGCATCAATAAATATGCAAGCTTATCAACGATCTGAACCGTATCTCGTAGCATAGCCTGCATACTCACACAATTACATGGGCATCATTTATCGTATCTCTTCATCGTTGCTGGAAGTGAAATCGAACACTGTCTGTATAGCAGACCAAGAGACGTGCAGCAACCTACGATAGATGAAACATCAAGACTGTAACTATGTTGGATGACGTAGACCTGATTTGTTGGGCTGCCCTGAGCATGATCAACAAACGAGACCTGGCAATCAATTGACTGCCATGATGGAGAGAGACGACGAAACCAAACGACCATCAGGGGAACAAAAACGAACGCGCGTGTGTGCGGCGCGACGCGCTCGCCGCTCGATCTAGCGATTTGCTTTGTTTTCATGCATGCATGAAAGACATCATAACAGAAACGATTGTCCACAATTTGAGCGCTGTGGCCGCAATAAACTTTGAATGAATGCATTTGATTTGATGAAATTCAATTTGATCATTGCATCCATGCACTAGTCCATCTCATAATGATGTCTTTACGAGAATAATAAGAAATGTGCGGCACAGCACAGCTGCAATGCAGCAGCCAACCTAGCAACTATATAGACAACGTTGCCACATTGCAGCTAGCTGGAGCATTCTCGCATTCTCACGACTTCGGCACATTAGTAGCGCCCCGCCAGCGTGAGCACGTTATGCATATGACACAGTGTGGCTTAGCGCTTTCAACACATGGATGTCAGTCAATGCGCATGCAACGCTTATTGAAGCTGGGATGACTCATTGTGATGAGAACAACTCACACGAACCCCCTCGCTCCGGCGCAGCACACAGCGCGGCTACGTATCGCATGAGTAGAGTAGCGTAAGTTCTTACGGTAGCGCTAGTAAGTCTCTAGTTGTCACGTTACACCGCGGCCAGCACCGTCAGTAACATGAATAGATTAATTAGGACGTATGACGATGTTAAAGTTACTCCAGCTAGTAAACTGTTACCAAAGGCATAAGACGCGAGAGCAAGTTGCAGCTTTGCTTTTCGTGGTTCGATATTACTATTTTAAATCATAGCCTCTCAAATATGCATTGGTAATAAATCACTACGCAAGGAAAAGGCAAAATACTATAGGCTTCGTCGACAGCCTTTCACTTTCTCAAGACAGGGGTCGGTGGTCTGGAGTTTCTACATAATTATCAAGAAAGTGTCCATCAGATCACCTTCAACTTCAAAATATCGAAACGGGTCCAGGTTAATTCAAAATAGCAACAAGAACTACGTCCGCCTACCCGCAAAACTGATGGAAAATCCTGCTAAAACGTACTAAAATGGGAGAGTTTCATTTGCGTTCGTAGACGTATTAGAAAGCAACCTCATTTTTGACTCTTCGTTCTCTTCATTTTGAGCGATAAATTCTTCGAGGCTTAATGTACCCTTGATGATGTTAAAAGGAAGAAAGAAAAAATTGACATTCTTACCGAGAAGATTGATGGGTAGATGTATCGAGAAATGTTTCAACAAAGGCAACAACGATGATGATGATGATGACGCAAATCTTATTATAAATGTACCCCGCCAACACGGACGCGGACGGTGCCACAGAACATAACGAGATGAATGGTCTGATATCAAAGTCAAAGAAGGAAAACGACTTCAATCAGAATGCACCTAACTTTGCCAACAATGAAGATTTTTCTGTAGTTAGTTCTTAGACCCTTCTTATCATTACCTTCGTTCCGAACTTATACTTGGCTTCATACCTGCTACCGTTTTCTCCCGTTGGAGAGAAAGAGACCTATTCAAACATCGACACGTCTTGTTTGGCATCTTGTGCGCGGCAATGATTCTTTCTATTACGACACACACACACATATATATATATATATATATATATATATGTATTTTAATCATCCGGTCGCACCGAGGCTTATATATATATATATATATATATATATATATACATATCAATTCATATTATTATAAACGTATGTGGCCACCTGCAAAGGAGGGCTTTTTTTGATCCAATCATCCATCCATTTGTCTATTTTAGTTTTAACGGGTTGCTGCTTCTTCTTTTGCCTTCCTCCTCCTCCTCCTCCTATTGATAGATATGAATCCCTGTGCCCAACCTTCGGTTTAGAGGAAGAGGACCGCTTGAACACCGTGGAATAGCTGTAACGGCGACGAACGGAACTCTCAGAACTCAGGCGTTTCGACTTTTGTGACTTTCTTGAATTGCTGCTGCTAGTGCGAGACTTTTTGCTGGAGGTGCGCAATTCTGCCCCAACAGCAGCAGCAGAAGCAGGAGGCTTTGACCGGTTGAGTGAGCGGCTTCTAGCAATGGTTTTACCCGTCGATGATGACGACGACGAAAATGACGAATGTTGTTCTTGATCTTTGTCGGCAGCTGGTGGTGGTAGCAGATATTGGCTTCTTTCTGATTCTTCTAGTGGATGGGACCATGTACCTATTCGTTTCCAGTTAGGAACAACGGTAGTAGTGCTAGTGGTGGTAGTAGTAGCAGTAGTAGCTTCTCGTTCTTGCTTCTTCTTCTTCTTCTTCTTCTTCTTGCCATTGTCTCTGCTGCTGCTGCTGACGTTTCCGACTGATAGGCCACGTCGAGTGCTGCTTGGTGATGGTGATAATGATGATGACGATCGTGGCAATTCCGTAACTGAGCCTCCTCGTGATCTTCGTTCCTGATGTTTCTCTGCTGGTTTCTTATCCTGCATCCCCATCGCATTAATGTCACTCAATTTTGAAGAAGAGGAAGAAGATGGGAGGTCATCTGATGTTTTTATTATTTCTGATGTGCTCGTCTCGCAAGCGGCTTCGATCTCCTCTCTGCAAACGGTAGAAAAGCAAAATTATTCCTTATAGTGATCATTCATTGGCTCATGATCTCAACTACATTGGGATGATTCCTCCGCTCGCTTTGACTATCTGACGTAACCGCGCGGTCTCCATCGGTCGTGCCCCAAGGGATTTGCCCCCAACCTTCGTCGTAATGACAAGGTAAGTTAATATGCAATATGTTGTTTGCCGATGACATATGTACATTCTGCTTCCAAGTCGAGACAAAAATGGCGTCGTCGTCGTCGTCGTTGTTATTGTTGTTGTGCAGCCTACTACTACTACTACTACTACTACTACTACTACCTCCAGGCTGACAAGATTTGCCTTTCCATCTCGCTCAAGTCCAATGTGTACCTTATCCTGAGGCCTGATTCAATAGTTGCGAGCAAACACGTTTGTTTTTACTGCTGTTGGGCGGTATGAACACCCCACCCACCACCACCTTAGTGCATTCAGGAACATGAGGCAGCTTCTCTTCTCTTTTACCACATGACCTACGGTATATAAATATGTTAAGGAGGAGGAGGAGGAGGAGGAGGATCATCCTTTGAAAGAATGCAACGTCGCCGATATATGAAGAGATCAAATTCGTTATTTAGCAGGTTTTTGCCAAGGAAGCAAGCCACGTCCCACTTCCCACAAAAGGATTTGCGCTGAATCTTCGGTGATAAATTTTGGGTTGAAAATGGTAATATAAGATGTATTCACACATACACACACACACACACACACACACACACACAAACACACAGAAATATTATGTATAAAAATACCGACCGTTTAATGTAGCCAAGGTGTCTCCAAGCTTCAACCCTGCTCGTTGAGCTGGCCCTTCTGATTCAATATTACCAATAACAACTTTCTTCGAGGCACCATCCTTGTCTTCGGAAAGCGAGAAACCTAGGAGGCAGGAAATGATGATGATGATGATGATGATGATGATGATGATGCCGAACAACACACGACTCAATTCAACACTTTTGGTCCCTCTTTTTGGAACCTCATCTTAGATTATCATAGTCATCCTTATCGAGGAACGCCGCAATCGCCCTCAGCATCACCGTCACCATCATCATCATCATCATCATCATCATCATCAGCATCATCATCATCACAATATGTCCGGTGCGGATCTTTCGATAGTAGCAGTACCAAAGACGGGCTTCAGCAGCTTCATTTCGCGAGAGGCCTCACGACGGAGTGTTTCCTGAACAACACAACAACAACAACAAGCCACATAGGATGTTATTACTTTATTCATCACAGAAAAATGATAAAGAACTATGATCGATCTGTGTACGCCCCATTTTATCCATGCCCCCCCCCCCTGTAACTCTTCCGACAATACGAAGAAGCCGTGATACGTACGCAGCAGCTTCCTGATCATGATGATGACAACAACCAATTACGACTACTGAGAGCATGCGATTGCTGTGTGTGTGGAGCATCTAGTCTTCGAGATATGTACACGTGATAATCGTGCCAGTGTGGTCTTTACGAACGAATGAAAACGGAAAGAGGCAGGGTTTATTGATAAGTGGGGTATCTAGCGACAGTGCAAAACTACGCCTTTGATAGACAAACAAAGGATAGGGTTCGATGCCGCACGCATCATCATCACTATCATCACCATCATTATCATTACCATCTCGTATCATTATGCTAATCCGTCACTTATAGGGAAGTCGATCGTAGCAATGGTAACAATGGCATGATAGTAGATAGCACAGGCATGTATATATATATATATATATATATATATATATACATATTTATAACCTCTCTCTCCTGAATGAGCTCTCTCTCAACAGCATGCGCCCACTTCCGAGATAGATTGGATTCGATATCGGCTATTATTATGATGATTATTATTGTTGTGGTGGTAATGATGATGATGATGATTATTATCATTATTATGCGTTTACACACAAGAAACGCTAATCAATCCAAGATGCTTGAACGAAGAAGAGGAAAAGGAAGGAGGAGATCTGCCTACGCACATTGTCTATTCTTCTCTTCGAGATCAGCAACTTTCTTCTGGAGCCCTTCAATCTGCTTCTCCATCAATGTATTCTCTCTTTTCAGAGTCATCTTGATATCCTGCTCCTGCCTCTGCAGAGATTGGAGATCAGCTGTCGTCGCTTGTGCGTGGGGATCGCTATTCTCACCGCCGTTTGGCAGCAGCACCAACAGATTCGAGGAGCTTCGATGAGCACCTATCAGACAGCATCAGTGTCAGCAGAACATATCAACTGCATCAAAGCAAAACATACATTTTTGTGGAGGGGGGAGGGGGTCGGTTGAAACACCGGTACTGATATATCAGGATCGCTACTACTACACTACAGTGGTAAAAAAGCTATGATTCAGTATGAAATCATACTTAATCTCTCCAGGACATTCTCCAAGATGTCCACCTGGAACCACAACAATAAAAATAATACACCATTTCGTTAGCATACACGACGACGAGCTGCGACAGGTAAGAAGCGTCCATGCTACTACTTACATTGCGATGGCAGTTGAAAGTTATTCACACATATACCTTTGAATTGATGTCCTTGATCTCTTCTCGGTTGGCTTGCTGTAACTCTTTTACCGTCTTCTGGGGAGGGGACAAGGTTTGCCCTGGCGAAGAAGCGTTCTGCACAGGTAGGTATTTAGTACATATATTCTGTGGTTTTTATCGAAGACATTCGTGGTACATTTGCAGGTACTACCACCTTCAATGCAACGTCCAATTTTCGTTGAAGTATTTTAAGTTCCGCCTTGTGCTGCGTTCTCACTTCCCTCATTCTTGTCTTGTTCTTCAAACAAAAATTCAAGTTGAGCGACGACGGGACACGAATGGTTTGTCGAATAATCGCACACCTGCTCCTCCATTTCGCTCATATTTTCTTTAAGCCGCCTTATCCACACTCGCAAGTTGTAGTTTTCCTCATCGCTAATGTTGCCACGCTTCTGGATCCTTGCACCTAGAAACACCACCATGACAGTATCATATACTTCCAATGCTATCTCCTAAAGCTCCATAACAACAACAACAACAACAATAACAACAGCCATGCGTCCCATCATCATCATCATCATCATCATCATCATCATCATTTGTTTGTGATTGTATGTCATTACCTGCGTCCTGGTCAACAACAGCAGTGCCACCACTACTAGTACTACTATTAATATTATTCCTATTATTGTTGTTGGATGTTGTTGTTTTTGTTGTTGTTGTTGGCTTTCCCATGAATTTCTCTGAGGACGCCCACTTCGCAGTAAGTCGTGCCCTTGCCCTCTTTTTCGAAACTTCTGCGAAATTGTCTGCAGCAGCACTTAGCTCATCATATGCAGCATTTAGCTCATAATCGGAATTGCTGGCCGCATTATCTCCTTTGGATTCTTCTCCTTCGGTGGGGAAATCGGAGAATAGCGTCATCCTCGCCATTTTGTCTTCGTGACTAGTAGTAAGTTTCCGGTTTAGAAGTATCGTTTGTCTTTGCTTCTTCAGGGCGTTGTTTCGATCGCCTAGTACTACTGTGGGGGCTCGGGTAAAGCCTACCTTGACCGAATCCTCACTCTTTTGCAAACTGCCCTGTCCTAATTCAGACCCGCTATCAACGCTATGTTCATCATCGTGATCCCAAGCACGACCACGTCGAAACTGTATCGTTTGTCGGTTCTCATCTCTTATCGAGTTTCCCCCAGAATCCCCACCCCCGTGATCCGAAGAATGGCGTCGAAGCTCTATCGTCTTGCGGTTCTCGTCTCTTATTATCTTTGCTCGAGATATATCGTCCTCCTCATGACCAGAAGCACGACGTCGAAACACTATCGTTTTCCGTCTCCCATCTCTTATCAGTTTTTCTCTAGAATTTTCCTCCCCGTCATCCTCCGCTACTACTACTACTTTGCTTTCATCATTTGCCCTCTTCTTCTTCTTCTCCTTCTTCTGTTGCAATTTAGTGACATCAACGCGGTCGTCGTCTTCGGGATTAAAACTAGACAGAGTGTGTGATAGCGACACTAGGGAATCTTTGATAGGTGCTGATGAAGACAAGCTACTTGTGCTATTCGAATGTGAAGAGGAGGGACTTAAAGCAGCTGCTGCGGCTGCTGCGGCTGCTGCTGAATATAGTGGTAACACCGTTTTCTTCTCCATATTCTGCCCTGAGGCACCACCTTGATTTTTACCCCGAGAGCTACTCCATGGCAAATAATAACAAATATTATCTGTGAGAGTAAGCAGATGATGATGTTTTAAACAAGGAGTGCGCGGGGGAGAAAGTTGCAGAAAGTCACAGTTGTTCTCAAATTGTGTGTCAAGTAGTAGTGGGAGAGGAACTTACAGCTTTCTCAAGGTCCTTCGCTTTGACGATTCTTCGGTATCATCCTCGTCCAAGCTGCTCCTCTGTTTGCGCGAGAACGAATCTAGGAGCTTTGAGGTAGGAGAAGACTTCTTTCTCGATGATTTGGAAGTTCTGCTCCTACTTGATTTCCGCGCTCTCGGTGTTGATTCTTTTCGTGGTGTACTACTGTTAGGCGACCTGGACCGAGAAGGCGCCCGTGCTCTGGTAGATGCTAGCTCCAAAACACGAGGAGATGTTCCTGGAGACCTGCTTAGCTTCCTTTTTGTTGATGAAGAAGTGGGCGTGTTTGTACTGCTGGTGGCGCAAGCGTGGTTCGTCGCCCTCTTCTCAATGCGACTATGGTTAGGATTAGGCGAGTGCCTCCTCTTATTCAAGCTCAACCTTTATGTGAGCACAATAACGATGGTGATGATGACAGATGACAACTTGACTGTTAGTATGGAACGAAAACAATTTACTTCATTATCGTAGGCCTCCTACTCGACATTGATGAAGAGGTGCTAGATGTCGCTGATTGCTTGGAACGGTGGTTTCTATAAGGGTTACCAAAAGAATTAACAATTGCAGCTTCTCCAATTTAATTAGAGTTTATATATCCAGACAGTGGTTTGACGATGGTTGCTTCGTTTCTGGGTCCACCATTCTGCATGCTTGATTTCAAGGTAGTCTCGTCGGACAGCGATAATTTGGATCTGATAATAATATCAGAAGATGATGATGATCCATTTCACAAGGTATACGAAAAACAGGCACGGGAGTGTAAATATATACATATATAATATTTGTAAATATTATTTGCATGTGTGTGATTTACCCTCCTGGATAAAACGCCGTTGGAGTGGTGATAGAAGACATATTTTTTGCAGATTCTGGGCTGCTGTCATCAAATGAAAAGTTGGGTCGGGTACTCGTCATAAGCCCTGGAGAGATGGGAATCTTCGACTTAGATGCTTTCCTTCGGTGATTTGATATTTGAATAGACATGGTTCTACCTAAACCAACTATATACATCGGAAAGAGTCCCGGAAACAGTCAATGTGTGGACTTGAACGTATGTAGCAACTACTGACTGTTCGCACACATACTCCCTAGTAGGTGAAGGGTGTGCCGACAAGCATGCACAAGTGCAACGTTTGTTGACCCTTTGGATGAAGATTTGCGATTCAAATATTCCCTCGTCTTCTCCCCAGCCTCTCCTCTCTTTCTCTTCCTCTCTCTTTCTCTTTCTCTCTCTCTCTCTCCTTTTCCCTTTCGAGCCTCCTTCCTCGTCCCATCTTCCCTGGCTTCCTTTACTCTTGTCTATGAATTAGAGGTTTTACGTAGAGCTCACTAAGACCGAGAATTCATCGACCTTGCAACGGTTACCCCCTGCAGGTGGTGTATGTACCACCAATGAGTTGGTGCTCTCGTTCCTGATTTGATCTGCTGGGGAGGGGTGAGGAGGGCCCTCAGCAACTCAAAACTCTCCGAAATTGCAAGTCGCATCAACAAATTACAGGACATCAGAAACTTAAAACTCTCCCAAACTGCAAGTCATCAAGACATCGCGCGACATCCCTCGCTAGTTTGCTAGTCAGTCCTCACTGAAGCCAGTTCGAGGCACTGCATTTCGTGCACTGCAAGTGTCTTGCCACACTTTGGAAATGAAGTTTTTCATCATTGTTCTCATTGTTCTCATTGTTCCCTCTTGCAACATTTTGGAAATGTGGTTTGTCATCATTGTTCATTGTTCATTGTTCCCTCCTGAGAGCACTCCCAAGTCAATGATTTGAGGAACAGACTTTTCTCGCATGTGAGAGTGGCCCTGGCTAGCTGGGTCTTGGCTCTGCTGCCTGCTCTTCCTTTTTTCATGCTTCAGATTCCAGCAAAACCAAAGTCCTGCTTGGTGCTCCCTCGGGCGACCCGACCGTGGATCCTGGGATCGCTGCTTGGATCGACGTGCCAGCGTGGCACTTGGAAAGTTCCTGATTGTGCAATTGAGATCAACATTGGTGCCATGAGAGGAAAATCTTCGCCTGATTGCATGAATTTGATGCCAGCTCTGGAGCTGCCAGCGTCGAATGATGATCATCGCAAGCGACAATCAGTGGCGATTTTGCCAGTTTGCTCACGTGCATGCTGGCATGCCAGCATGGCCACTGCCGCTTCGGCGACTAGCGAGCAAGTCGGTTGGATTTCACGGCGTGACGCCTCGCATGCTATGCAATTCATTGCAAGTCATTCTAGCATTGTTCATTAGGATGAATGCCTGTGCGCAGGCCCTCATCCAGTAATGGCAAACGGAGCGCGCTCACAGCAACACTGTGACATGTGAGATGAATTTAGATGCTCAAAAAACTCATACAAAGAACGTGTCCGTTGTATCTTTCCCTTCCTTAAGTTGTTGCTCAGCGCAGGGCTGTGGAGCTTGAGAGGTTGATTGTTTTAAATCATTTTCAGGGTATGTTGGTGGTGACTGTGACGGAGTGGATTTACTCCAACAAGATATTGGAAGAGATGACTTTGTGTTTTCCCTACTACCGCTACCTTGAAACCGAGAATCACCAATGCTAACACTTCCGACTTCACTACTAGTCTGATTCCACCACCAGCCCCTGGAATCGGAAGGAATACTTTGTTGATGAGAAGAAGAGTCTAGAAGGTTACTATGGTTGCCAGGAAACACAAGAGGAGATCCAGACATGGGAAGACTGGGCGGGGATAGCATTGGATTTCGGCCAGTAAAGCCATGCTTCGCAGAAATAATGTTATTTTGTGACAAAAGTAATGAATGGGATGACGATGATGGGGCATCCAGTGGAATTCTGGCACATTTTGCTCTGCTCGTCAAAGTTGCACCGGTAGGAACTGCAGGAGATACTCGAAAGTTTGCGCTCTTCGCATCATGCTTGTAAGAGCTCGAAGAGAAAGGATTCGTACTCACTTTAGAAAGCGATGAATTTAAATTAGGATCTATAATAATCTTCGAACTGCAGAAAGGCCTAGTTATTTGTGAAGCACCAGATGAGGAAGAAGAGGGTGCTCTTTGGCGTTTCTGAGAATTTTTGGCATGATTTGTCGGATAAGCTGGTCTGAGCTGCTTGGATGAAGATGAAGATTCCAATACACTTTTGCCATGTCCAACTAATTCCTAAAAATAAACACCTCTTTATTTAGATGTGCAAAAATGTGTCGATGTAAAAGAATTTCGCGGGATAATTCTAGAGATGCAATTATAAAAATAGATACGTTTTGTATCGTCTTCTACATGCTACAGCAAAACGAACGGTGGTGCTAAGGACCCGTTGATATCTGAATTTATCTTCCTTCGCAAGACGCTGAAACTCTTCTCGTTTTTTAGTAGACAGTTCACGCCATTGCTTGCCTATAATTCGTGCCACTTCAGCATTGTGCTTAATCTGAATTGGCAGTAATAGTTAATATGGATAATTATGAAGAATACCATACAATAGGACAAATGAGAGACTGATGTGTTACCCTGTTACAATCCAGTCCAAGCCTTTCCCAAACCTAATACATTGTAAAATATTTTTTTAGTGTTTTGTGGACTGTTCCATTTATTACGTTTCAAGGAATGTTGACATAGAAGTGCTTGCATTTGAGAAAAATTTATGTCATAGACACACATGAGTATATGAATATCATCTTACTTCGTTGGAAACGTTATCTCGCTCCTTCAGTTGATAAAAGTTATAGGCTGTTTTGGGCTGGAAAGAAGAAGACAGAAAATATTTTAGATTTGATTTGCATGTGGATAATTTTTTCCCCAAACCTTCTTCGGTCCTGGAAGGCTCTTCTTCTTTTTGGGCTGACTACTCAGTTCATCCTTGAATATGCAAGTTTGTTATCAGAATTCTAGGATTACATGAGCTAACATGTTCAATCACCTTTCAGTTTCATTTTCAAAAATCATGAACGATGGAAGAATTACCTTTGCAGGAGCTTTTTTTGGACTAGGTATAGAGACCATGGATGCCTGATTTGTACCTGCTCTACCCCTCCTGGCTTTTTTTTCGAATTATTCTCACTGTGCGCATCAACAAGCTTGAAATCACTCCTTGCTGTTGTCATTCATTTGGCAAGGGATTATTTCTGCAAGCACCCTCTCTTCAAACCCTAATAATCTACGAAATCCCGTTTAATCGTTCATATTCCATGTCGCAGACTGTTTTCCGCCTCGGATTTCCGGAAAGAAGTCTGAAAGTCGAGGAATCAGAATTTGACTACGGTTTGTTTTCAAGAATAACAACAATGACAAGAAGGGGGATCGTTTTGACCGCAAAGACAATCTTCTGAACGCTTGATGTACAAGAATTTCCATTATTAACGGAAATCAAATCCCTTTCTTAGCATGCGACAACGATCATAGCGTGTCGTCCTAAGACGGAATAAATACTTCTTCTCTTGTGCACCCACCAAACACGGATACCCTACCGAACCGACCGTGGCACAGTGATTTCTAAGATCCTGAACTCCTTTCTTCTAGTCTCTAGCGAATCAAGAAAGTATCAGGATGAGTCGAAGAGGCTCACACCATTCGGAGCAGTTGCGATCGCGAATGCTTTTACTGTTCCTTGGAACTTCAGTGCTCTTATTGTGTACTGCGACCGGAAAGCATAGGCAATCTCTTAAAGCGTCGCCAGAAATATCTACGGATAGATTCAATAACAGTAAGTCAATCATATTACGTCTCATAAAATGCAATCGAAACAAATCCTCACAAGACTGTGGTTTTCATAGCGTCAAACGGTACAACGGCTCATCCAACAGCAGTCGAAAAAGTTCCTTTGGCGCGTCTGAAGGCACCTGTCGTAATTTTCGGGGCTGAGCTGAGAATTGGAACTCTAATCGCGATCGGTTTGGCTGAGAGGGGTGAAAGAGTCGTCGCTATGTCGAGAGAATCAGAGCCGGTATGTGCTATTATCTTAATTATCGATTGTCGCATTGGTATGAATATTCTGGACTACTCTTACCACCTTTCTCCCAACATGCATACCCCTCATAGATACAAGGGCTTTATTTATGTGCAAGTACGTTTGTACCATTTCATGCGTTACTTTTCTGACCTTCAACCTCATATTTGGTATAATATGTCGGCGCGGAATAAATAGACTCCGGACAACATGATCTTGAAGCTTGCCTATGGGATGCAAATTATTCACGGTGTAGATCTAAAGAACCCAAAGACCTTTGAACGTCACTTCAAACGGGCAAGAGCGGTTATAAACACCTTGAAGATGATGATGATGATGAATAAGAAGAAGAAGAAGAAGAAGAAGAAGAAGAAGAAGAAGAAAAAGCAATGAGATAAAATGCTGGATTCGCGATTTAGAATCCAGGGCCAAGAAATATCATATATGTCTATCTGATTAACAACTATTGCTTTAAACATTATCGTGAGTAGCCCTGCTATTTTTAAATATGAAACTTGGGGGGAAAATTCTGAAATTAAGCAATTGAAATTACTACGCTGATTATATTCAAGGTGATATTTGCTTCCCAAGCCAGAAGTGTATTTGACCAAGATTCAGAGGTGATATGAGGGCATGGTTGATATCGTATTAAGAAGATGGGGGGGGGGGGGTAAGATTTCCTTTAAATGTACATCCATGGACATGTAACCATCTGCGTATGGACAAGGATTGATATCTTGTGCGAACTATACTGCTATGTACAGGTGGTCCGATTTCTCAACGGAGATACACCGAAGGCAAGAGCATATTCATCAAATAATCAATCATCAACATAATAATGAACGAGGATGACGTTATTCAACAATATATAAATAAATAAATTTCATGAATGCGTATGTGTGTATAATGTGTATGTGTGTGTGTGTGTGTGCGCGCGCGCGCGTCTCTCTCTCTCTCTCTCTCTCTCTCTCTCTCTGTGTGTGTGTGTGTTATTAGTTTTAGCAGCTGCTGCTGATATTTGTTTGGGGTGTTTCCTCTCAACCTCCAGAATTAATAACGATTCAGTAAGCTAAAAAGCGAATAATATCATGGCTTCATCGTTCAGATGGTCGAATACAAAGGGGTGAAATCTGTTGTTCACGCGGCTGTTTCTGCAGGGGTACCACGAATAGTCTTGCTTTCAATGTATATGGTAAGATATTCCCACAAGGAGTAGATCATGAGGATGTCAGTCAGTCGTCGCTATTTGCGAAAATATGCCAACGCACAACAATTGCCGAATCTAAAATCAGCATTGCGTGTATAATTGTGAACGCACTACTGCTGCTACCACTACTACAACAAAAACAACTACTACTACTACTACTACTACTACTACTACTAACTACTACTACTACTACTACTACTACTACTACCTGAAGGCCACCCGTACGACATCTGTTGAATACAAGTGGCTCAACAAGTTCAAAAAGGTGTTTGGTTTTAATATTCGTGCACGAATACCAACCAGGATTGTGTTGGTTCAGCTCGGTGTTTGATTATGTTTACATGTTGCCATAAGGCGATGTACTGGAAACGTCGAGGCGAGCAAGAGTTCATTCGGCTATGTAAAAATTCACGTACCCGGTCCCCCTCCTCCTCCTCCTCCTCCTCTTCTTCTTCTTCTTCTAAGCCAAGCTACTATACTGTCATAAGGGCTGGCGGCGCAACCGGGGTGCGTTCTTTGTTCCTCCTTGATGTCATTTATTATTCTCTGTCGTTGTTACGGTACCTCTAACTCACATGCTGCTGCTACTACTATGCTGCTGCTGCATTGCCCATTCACAAGGAAAAGGGTTTCGGAATGCAAAACGTTACTCTGCGTCAAGGTATTTTTTTAGTATACGATCTGGGTTGTGCATATGTTCCAAACGCATACACACACACACACACACACACACAGACACACACGCATACATATGCGTATATATATATATATATATATATATATATATATATATATATACTTATTTATTTATATACATATGTGGAAATATATATATATATATATATATATATATATATATAATAGTACGCGTGAATATATGCGTGTAGTCCATGAATTCCCCCCCTTTGTCCCCCCCCTCTTCTTCTCCCTAAATCTGTTGTTTCCAGGCGATTATATAAGAGGGTCTCTCCCGATGGAAGATCTTGCATCGGTGAGCTGAGGATCTGCATCTCGACGCGCACATAGCAACTTGTGCTAATAAGGAAATGTTTTCTCCTATCTTCTTCTATGATTTCAATTTAGGTGACGGTTGCATCTTTATATACTAAAGAAACCCGGGACACTGTGTTTGAGGTTGTTTTATTAACAACCCCATTGTTCATTAATCTTTACGATTGCTACTTCGAATGTTCGATTTTTTCCATACACACCATGATTTACATCATCCTGTAGACCACTAGCACAACCACATCACAGGGCACATGAATGACACGCATATATTATATGTATTTGACTGGTTTACTCCAAAGAATCCGCGCCCAAAATATGCGAGTTACATCCCCAATCATTATTTCACCGCCATGTGCACTCATGATGTGAAATGCAAATGAATGGACCATTATTGAATTTTAAACAAGTAGTATTTTGGTAGGTTGTAACAGGAAACGAGGGGCTTCATCGAGGTGAAACGTCTTATATTATATGCACCCATATGTAGCCACTGCCGCTGAATATGATCGTACTTCGTATATTTGGCAAAGTCTCACGTGTACCCGCTTGAATAATATTTAAGTATTATAATTTTTATTACACCTGATAGGTTTCAGCAAACTGCGTCATGGACATGATGGCAGCAGTGAGGAATGTCCTCCAGAGGATTTACATCTGGCTAGACGTGCTTAAAAACGGCACACAGAATCATAATAGATCGGCAGCAATGTCAATAATTTGGACTTAACTGTATCAATTGATTGCATGGTCACTTGATGTAGTAATAATAACTACTGATCTAAATCACTTCTATATCCATGTTTGTACTTATTATTTCACATGTACCACGCAGCTACTGTATAGCGCTACGCTACGATACGCCGCCCAGTAGTATTCTACGTACCATGTCTATTAGCATGGCATAACCTCACGGCTCCAGATGGATTGTTCTTCGCCTGCACACTGTCTGATGGATCTAGAACACTAACGTCCAGCAGATGCGTAGCAGCGGATAGAGCTGTCTAGCTGTACTATGCTAGCGTAATCAGCGCAGACATAAGGAATCTGCTATGTATGTCATCCGTAGTAATCATTTAGTTATTGAGTCGACTCTGTCTACTCAAGCCTGTGAATGAACCTGGGACGACAATACGATAGCACCACACTCACCACCCCAGCGCTCTAGCACTAGCTAGCTAGTAGGCGTCCCGTGATGCATGCCCTGCGCTGCGCCTAGCTCACATGTGTGTAGCTCACGCTACTCTTGTGCTTGCAGTTAGCCACATGTTGATATCGCGCGGCGTGATCTCTCCATGGCGTCGCAGACGGACGCTAGGATTCTTGCAAATGCCGTGACGTGTTGTTTTGCAGTAGCCAGCGATAGATAGACTGTGCGATAAACGTGCAGCGTACAGTGTGGCTTGTGTGTTCCATATGGTTACTTCGCGCAACAACATACACCACGCACGCCACATACATCTGTTGAATTAGCTTGAGGATATTTTACTCTGCTGATGCAGAGGATAGAAATTAAACTGGGATCATAATAATAATAGTATCAGATTTTTGTTGCATACGCATTCATAGCTGAGCTGACATGCAAATAACCATCCGCTGATTATCCCTGATTATCCCCCAAATAAAGTCACTACAATACATTTAATCGTGTTCCTATATATCTTCAAATCTATGGTTTAAATAATCATTCTTTTTTCAGGCGAAAATAATTGTACAAGAGGAATCCTCCAAGAGATATCGTGTATCCACAGAATTGAACCGCCATTACAGCCTCACCCATAAATATCACATTGAATAACACTAGCGAAGCATTTCGTGCGGTAGCTAGTAGTTTCATCATTAGAGAACCTGTAAATTTGATGACGACAGAGTTTATTATATTCACCCCTAAGGCAAGGAATCCAGCAATTATGAACCAGTGAGCATTGTCTCTCACCAACTTTAATGTGTCTGCATCCATTCTTGGGAACTCCACCACAAGTGCTATGATAAAGACCCACATCGAGGCAGCTGGTGTAATAAAGCACAAGCTTTCCACAACTGTAAATTTAAGATTTTTCAGCAGCTTTTGCGTGAACACAAGCCGAAGCGCCTCAGCGACTTGCCCGCAAAGCATAATCAAAACTCCAATTATGCTGAAATTAATCTCCCCGTAGCTGGACATCACTACCCCAGTTGAAATAATGAGCACCGATACTAGAATCTCGGAGGTTGGAAACTCAATCTGGAAAAGCCTCAGAAATACTACTATCATCACAGGCGTGGAGGCTTTTAGCATTTGAACGAATGAAACCGTTAGATAGAGGTACGAGGTCATCCCCAGAACTATTGTGGCGCCTTGAAAGAAGCCGATAGGCATGATATTCCGTATATAGAACCTCCAGGTCACAATCGGGGCGTGGCTTAACTTAATGCCAAAGACGTGTACAGATATCCAGATCCCGACGGAGCAGAAGAGTGTCGTGAAGCACGTGTGCGTGATGGGATATTTAAATCCAATATCGTGTAAAATATATTTGTTGACCATAATCAAGGATGGCCCCAACATTAAAAAAAAGCCGAGACAAACAAGATTCTTTATCATGGATCCTGCCTGCGTACGATAATAATATATCAAGAGATGTGATTCAACAGCGCATGCGAAAAGGTGCTTGACCTCCTTGGTACCAGCGTCGGGATCATTCGATAATTTCTCCTGCCGAGTCATAATTTCTAGCTGGGATGCAGAGCTTGGTGTCGTCTCCACAACAACATTTTCCAGGTACCGGGAAGCAGGAGGGGCTTTCATGCTGCTTCCGCCAGGCGAGCTCTGTGAAACCGTACGAAGACATTTGGTCACTCCAAAACTATGTAACTGATCAATAAACAGCGTGCGGGTCATACTCACCAAAGACTTCCTCTTCCCCCTCCCCCGGTTGTTGCTGTGTCTGCTTGTTATGTTCTTAGAAGCTCGCACACAGGAGAGGTGACGTAACTAGATTCAATGAGAGTTGGCGTGAGATGGTGAATATAATCACATGATTTTAGGTAATTTCAACCAAAAAACAGACCAACATCTTCGGCTCGATCACTAGCAAAGATTCCTTCGGGGAAACATCTGGCAACCTTTCATGATGATGATGCCCTGACGCATAACTAAAATTCAAAATTTTATTTTTTCGTGACCTCTTTTGTCGCGATCATCAGCGTGTGGATTCTTCTCGGCATTTCTCTACAAGGGATGGCATAGATCTATCTCAATATTTCTCTTGACGTTCTATGGAAAGTTCATCTGTTCCTGAAGCCGAATAAATAATATCCTTAAGACCATTCTTTGCGCGCGAAACTGGCCCACCATAGATTTCCGTGGATGATATTGAGATTTTACTCCAAGCGACACAGAAATTTGCCTTCTTCATGAGATCTTCGCGTTTGTTGTAGTTTGCTCAAACGTGCATTGAATTTATTGCATTCAAAACTAATATTCTTCTCGGATTTCGATAAAGGGCGAAAGTTATCATGTAATTGGAGTGACGACTACAGTATGAGTTAGTCGTAGTTATCTTTCGAAAGGGTATCTCCGCAGATTATCAATTTTCCAGCTTATCCCTAGGCTTGATATCGAGCTTTGGTCGCCCCCCAGCTGAAGATTCCCTATTTAATCATTGTGTTCGGAGAGCAGGCCACGCTTCAGGGACTCAATCTGGAAAAACAAGGGATCAGACGGAACGTTGCTCAAATATAACAATAACCATCACTTTCTTCAAAATCCCTGATATTTTCCTCGAGAAAGAGGCACCAGCAATCATTCTTCCTCCAAACAATAAGCCAGGAGCTGCATAATGAATGTGGTGTGTAATAATGTTTCCATCATATTTTCGATATTGAAGAGATGCCTTACCTATTCTAATTGAAAACTTATTGCACATCAGATCAACAAGTTCTTAAAAAAATCGATATCTAAGAACAAAAAAGTAGTCACAAGTTCATTGCAACTCTATTCTTTCCAGATTAAGTTAATGTATTTCAGGGAACGAAGCCAACAAGCAGGGATACCAAGTACCATAAATCTGAAAACAAAAGCACTTCCATGTCAAAAAGCAAGCCTTCAGTCGGGAGCTCAAAAGAGAAAGAGTCGACCCTAAAAGCGGTAAGGGATAAGAAAAAGATCAATACATCACCACTGACGATGTTGTCCTTACACTGACTCTTACAGAGCGCTCCCACAATGAAAGACCTTTTGAAACCTAGTCCTACATTTCAAGAAACTCCTCAAAATGGTCGTGTTAGGCTTTTTATTGAGAAGCTACGACTCTGTTCCGTATTATTTGACTTCATCGACACCGAAAACCAAACTCAAACGGAAACTAAGGCGTCAGAAAATAAGAGACAGCTCCTCCTCGAGCTGGTAGACTTTATTGGAAAATCAAAGGCTGTATTCTCTGAAAACGTAGTTGCTGAAGTTATGAAGATGGTAAAAATTAACTTGTTCCGGACCTTGCCCCCAAAGGTTCGACTCACAGATACTCCCATTATTCGGATAGAGTTAATTTTTATTATTTTTTTATTATTTATGGTCTACAGGTTCATAAGACAATGATCGATCCAGAAGAAGAAGAGCCTGTGTATGAATCTGCATGGCCCCACCTGCAAATCGTTTACGAGTTTTTCCTCCGATTTATTGTGTCCGGTGATCTTGATGTTCGGTTGATGCGAAAGTATGTTAACGCTGCCTTTGTAAATGGACTCCTTGAGCTCCTGGATTCTGAAGACCGCAGAGAACGCGACTATCTTAAAACAATCTTGCATAGAATATACGCAAAATTCATGATGCTAAGAGGTATATTGAAATTCTTCTGAATTCGAAGTGAAAACGAACTTATTTGTGATTTTGCTATCAGCATGGATACGTAAATCAATTAGTTTGACATTCTACAATTTTATCTACGAGACCGAACACCACAATGGTGTAGCAGAGTTGCTTGAAATCCTAGGTTGTAGCTAATTTTATTCATCAGCAATCTGTTCTGACTGGTTATCATTTTCTACAGGAAGTATTATTAGTGGGTTTGCTCTACCCCTGAAGGCAGAACATAAACAGTTTCTAAAGACTGTTTTAATCCCAATGCACAAAGTAAAGCCTTTACAGGTTTTCCACCAGCAGTTATCTTATTGCGTCACGCAATTCGTCGACAAAGATCATACTCTTTCTCCAACCGTAATTCTCGGTATCTTTCAGCTGAACACTTGTTACTTAGGATATACTTAAAAGGATATGTGACACTGTTTTAGGTCTTTTAAAGATTTGGCCCGCTGTAAATAGCAACAAAGAATTATTGTTTCTCAATGAGTTGGAGGAGCTTCTGGAACTCACTCAGCCTGAAGAGTTCGAAATCATTCTTAAGCCTCTTTTCAGGCAGATAAAAATTTCAGTCAGCAGTCCACATTTTCAGGTTCTAACTTAAATTTCACGCAGTTTATGGAGTTGGCACAAAATGATAATATAAATATGTAGATTGCGGAGCGAGCCTTATTCGTCTGGCATAACGAATACATATCTAGTCTGATAGCGGATCATCGCGCGAAAATCCTTCCAATCATCTTCTCAGGTAACGTTTTCTAACCTATAAACGTCTGTATCTAATCAAAGATATCCTGATTATGTAGCCCTCCACGAGAACTCTCAGAATCATTGGAATCCAACAGTTAGCACCTTAACTCTGAATGTCCTCAAAATCTTCATGGATCTGGACTCAGATCTCGTAGAAGAGGTAACAAATACTTATTATTAGCTTAGTAGATGCCCTGAGTTTCGTCGTTTTTCAGTGCTCAAAAGTTTACGAAGAAAAGGTTGAGAAGGAAGCTAAGCAAAAAGAGCGACGAAGACTTCAATGGAAAGAACTTACTTCAACTAAACCTAATTGAATCACTCGGAAAACAGTAGAGTGTATAGGAGCGGAAAGTAATTTAGTTGCCACTAGCCGAGCTATCTATGTTGGAAAATAATACTTGAGTCCGTAAGGACTCTTTGTTATATTCACGCGTAGGATTAGAGGCTGCGTTTCATACATTTCAAATTTCATTATTATTGAGTCTTACTCAGATCAGATAAAGTGAGAAGCGTCACATTATCAACTTTGGTTTTTTTACATTCCAACTGGTCATATGAGTGGCTGAAAACGACGATGGCATAGATTGGGCTCATGCATGTGTGGTCACCACTGCGTGCAATTTTTAAATAACAAAAGTCAATCGAGTGAATAGAACGATTGTTACTAAGCAAAGATTCCTGTTACATAGATTGTTTCTATAGCCGTGCTAGCGTGGAACTAACGCAGTCTCACCCAATAGCGCTGCTAATACAGCTTTGTTTAATAACGCCGACTGTAGGCGCCTTATCTAGTTATAGTTATACTAGCTAGCTAGTACAACATGAGACGGGTGTAATAAACAACATAAATTTGTTCAATTATCATCCTAATGTAGTTCTCTAGTTCCAGCAGTTGCATAAAAACGAGACGTAACTACGACATCTGCCAATGCCAGCATACTAGCTAGCTAGCTAGAGCACAAGCTAGCAAGCATGAGCCTTTCATGTGCGAGACGGCTAGTTGCCATGAGATCAGCATGTAGATGATGAGAATTTTTGGGAAAAAAACAAGAAAAAAAGTCAGGAATTGTTCCAGATGGAATCCATCTAGCCGTGCTGCATTTGCATTGTGATTGGAGTTGTGTTGCTCATTGTGTGTACACACAATGAATTGTGAACTTGCATCGCGCAGGCCCGCAACACTACTAGACTACTCGCTACGTCATCGCAACATTGAGATGACTGTACCAAAAAAGTCGAAATAGCTGGATAGGGGGCTAGCCCCCTGTCTCGACTTTCCACACATGCATCCACTAGATCCAGCTCGTTGTTCGAACTGATGACGTTTCGAGTGCCATTGACAGGCTAGCAGGGCTCCCTGCGCGATGCAGACTTGGACGCGTGCTTTTGCAGCCAAGCTCAAGCGCACATGTGGATTCATCAACAACTCATCGCGACATCTATCTTGACTTTCATTTTCCCTCGCCAAACTACATGCTGATCTTGGCAAGTACCACAGAGTAGTGAGCCAGACAGCCACTAGATCTAGCGCGCATCTTTTTAGTGGCATGTCTAGAGTGTTCGTCTCTAGCTAGCATTAGGTCTAAACGCGCATAAAATACCAGGACTATTACACAGCCGTATGGACATTGATAACTTGGCAGCCCTGCTGCTATGATGCCTAAATCAATAATATAATAAATGCTTACATCCTTGCCACATATGTATCTAGATATGGCAAGATTTTGCTTGCAGCTTGCGACTCAACATTAATGTGAGAAGCAGCGTTGCAATGTAGCGTGTTTCCCACGATTGGTACAACTGCGCGATCATGTACCAATACGTGATCGAGAGCCTACATGCCTTAGCTAAAGCAGATAAATAGATAAACGGCGTCCATCTTCCAATCTCGTCCACGTATCATCCGCCGGAAAAGTGCCCATCAAATGAATCCTCCGTTAGATCATAGAGCCTCGTTTGTGCATCAGTGGTGGCGGGGTTTGAGTTCGCATTGGGATGGAAGCTCCCCGTCTATCCTTGCTTCTAACACCTATATGGGTATGAGACGTTAATGTAATTCTGACACACCAAATCGTCGTGATCAATTTCTCCCAAATTAATACCGTAAGTTGACGAGCTACGAATAACACCTGAATCGCAACCATATGCATTCGATAAGCACTCTCTTAAAAATTCAGATCGAAATGGAGATGCAAGGAATGAATTTCGCTGTTCTATTTCAATTTGAATAGATGTGTCGTGGGGTATTATTACGGTTATTCGATATAGCCTGCAGACGGGTCACTGAGCTCCTCCTGGCATTTTTTGTAGAAAAAATTAACCACAATATGTTTGGACTGCACCACAACCGAAAAGAAACTATTGAATTTTTTCAGTACTGTTTCCTGAATCCTGGATGCAACATGAGCTCCAAGCATTTTGGTCTTTCGCTCTTATTTCTCTTCAAGCATTTTTGTATTAAATCTGGAGATCCAACAAACAGCAAAGTGTTCGTGAAATCGTCGTTTGGAGTACCCGTTGAATGAATATATATATATATATATATATATATATATATATATATATACCACCCACCATTACCTTTGAGTTCTGCTGATAAATCATCTGGGTAAAAGGGCAGTTTTTCCGACTGCCCTATCTGATAAGCGCAAGTTAACGGATTGTCGTATTCTTTCCAGGGGTGGCAAGCCTGTATCAGCAGCGTGCATTAACCATGGTAGAAAATGACACACAATCAATTAACCGTACTTTTTATTTGGTAAAATGATATCATTAGTGTTATCTTGATTATCGTTGTCCAGTAGTACCGTAGCCATCTCGATTATCGTACATCCGAGGGACCACACGTCGCAACTGGTGTCGTATCTATCCAGTTGTGAAAACACACAAATTATTTAATCAATTTCTATGTTTATCTGCCACACTTCGACTTTTTCGTGCATCCTGCATCCTGCACCTCCCCCCCCCCCCCCCCCAAGTAATCGTCACCCCTGTCCCTGTCATTTATGTGCGCGTATCATGTACGCACCCTTCGTATAGCACTACTTCTGGCGCCATCCTTTTGTTTGTCATTTATTATTCATTAGTCATTTTATCAGATAGATCAGCACATTTACACATTTATGTTCAGCGATACGGTTACTGGCAAAATCGATGCCGATCGAAATAAGCGACAACATTCATGATTCCCCTTGCAGCTACTGTTGACCAGTATGGCGATCCGACACAGCTGACGGTTTCTTTGCTCTCTTTTTCGTTCATATCCTTGAGCCTCTTAGACACACCGAAGTCAGCTAGCTTCACGACTCTTTCAAGGTAGGTGAGCAGATGCAATAGCGACACACAAGTACAAACCAGGGAAACGGGAAAGTAGAGAGAAACGAATAGTTGGTGAGATGATGGCGCATTCATTAGGGTGATTGATGATTGCAAAAGAGTGGCTTTTGTAATGGAAGAAGGACACGTCCTCATCCATGCTGCACGCGTATTCATAGATGACCCACCCCGACCGGCAGCTGCTTACTTACCCTGCGGTACTGAGAAGAACGTTGGCACATTTTAGATCTCGGTGAACAACATGCTGGCTGTGGAGGTATGCAAGGCCCTTCAGAACTTGCTGCGTGTAGGAGAAAATCACATTCTCCGAAAACCTGATTGGCCAAGCAAAACAGTAGCATGCACATCTTTGACGATGGGGGTGATGACGGTGATGGAGAGAAGGAATTTCGCACTTGCCAAAACTTCTTAGCGCGGACTCGAGAGATCCACCGGAGACTTGCTCCATTATGATATACCTTGAATAACACACACATGGCGACCGCATCAACGACATCGTATTCATTCAACGCAAGCTATCACTAGTCTTGTCGTTCATTCAGTTGTGCTGCAGCAGAGTGCTCGCCACCCACATCGATTTGTCGCCCTTCTCTCCAATCAGGAACTGCGTTCCTAGAAACTTTACAATATTCTCATGGCTTAGTTCCTTCAAGAGCTGGACCTGTGGTAGAGGTAGGTAGGTAGGTAGTAGTAGCGTGGTTTAACTGAATAAGAAGCAGTATATACAATTATTTTGGCCTGTTATCATCAGAGTAGTTCTCTTTCTGTATGCGCGATCGATTTAGCAGGATTCCGTGTTGTTGCGTAATACATGTGCGTCACAATCCACAGATACAAGCAAATAGCGAACACGTCATCATGTCATGCAACTTCGGATATAAAACCATCTTCACCTCGTCCATTATGGTTTCGAGAACTTCTCTGTTTTGCCTCCCAAATTTCAGGCGCATTTTTTTGATGGCAATCAATGCACCCTGAAGTGAAGAGAACATATAGAAAAACACGTATCGCATAAGGAACACGCATACGCGCATCATCCCCCCCCTTCCCTCAATTGACAAACACTGATACATCGAAAGGAAAGCATTGCAAAACTCCACAATACGTGAATGTTCTCTTGCAAGTGCTCGCGTGCATGAATGCGAGAAAGAGAAAGAGAGAGTTTGACATCTCCTTGCACTCGACAAGCATTTTTAAAAAAACAGATGATTTTCAGCTGTTGCATTATGATTTGCTCTGACATTGTGGCGGTTCATCCCAGCATATACAGTCGCGAAAGCTCCCTTGCCAAGGCGTTTTCCCAACGTGAATTCAAAATCAACGGCTCTGTGAGGGAAAACGTCCTCACGCTTTACTTCGATCAACTTTGTTCGATCCTTCATTTGAACAACAAACTCGTTCTTCTAAAGAGGAAAGGAAGAGGAAGAGGAAGATGATGATTAGAGGGGGGGGAGGGAGAAAGGAGAGGTATAAACAAATCACGTCCCATGTGCTCATCATCATCACACTGATAGTATCTTAATTATTGTGGCGTTGTTTAACACCGAATTCTTCTTGACGATTTTGGCTAAGCCCTTGATTCTACCCTTGGCCAACACAATCACCTTTGAAAGCAGGAAGAAATATAGTAATCGTAAATAAGCAAACGTTGGATTCAACTCGCCTCTGCACCTCATTTGCTACAGATATATTATACTCAAGCGTCGCGATGTGGCTCAGTGTGTGTCGTGTGTGTTTGGTGGTACAGCTGACCTCCTTATCCACTTGGAAAGATAGTGTTGATCTCCTCCTATGTCGCCGCCCACGTTTCTTTGCATCCGGTCCATTCTCTTTAAAGTTGTTCGCAGTGTCACCTCTCTTCATTGTTACAACGAATCAATCTTCTTACCTTTGATGATTTGCTGCGCAGCTCCAGATTCTTCCCCATTTGCTGCAGCAGAAAACAACAACAAAAACAACACAAGCACCGCTTTCAATCAGGAGGCGCACCTTCTTTTGGTGAATTTTGTCAACATCCCAATAGGGCCTTTCTGAAGGCAAATGGCAGAGGCTTCTAGAGAGGGGGGGGGGGAGGGGGCAGATTCTAGTTCTTCCACGCTTGGCAGACAGCACATTCGACCCAACATTGAGAATGGGGTTTTAAATAATGATAACCAATGTCATCAGAGTGCCCCCCCCCCCTCATAGATAGTTTCAATATGATGGATGAAATATGGTGAGCAGAATAAAAGCATAGACAGCTACCTCCCAGGTGTGAGGACTGCTCATCAAAGGATGATAATTGGGAAGAGGATACTTGCCGGTTATTGTTGTTTGTAGTTTGGGTTATTACTCTGAGATTATACAAAGCAGGTACGAAGCGGCAGCAGCAAATGTTGATGCTCATGCTACTACTACCACTACTACTACAAGTGCTTCAAAATGACACGCTTGTTTGTTAAGACTAGTGAGCTTTACAGAGAAGTAGTGGTAGAGTAGTAACAGTCAATCGATGATGATGATGATGATGATGATAATGATGATATAATGATGATGATGATGACGATGATGATGACGATGATGATGATGTTGAAAACATGCTGCTGCCGTAGCCCTTACTGTGATGAATTCATCGTGAACTGATGATGGGTAGAATACGTAGATGAGGGGCTATCTTGTGGGAGAGGGGCGGTGCTTGCTGATACTGGGCGCTGCTGGCCGCTAAACCTGTAATATTCCAATAAACTCATCATCATCCCTTAGAAAAACCTCCTAACGAAATCAAGAACGAGTGTGCCGTACAAAGGTTGATGATTTTGATGTTTATGTTGGTCTGCTGCTGTCGCTGCTGCTGCCACTGCTACTGCTGCTGCAGATATCTTATTATTATTATTATTATTATTATTATTATTTTCCTTCCAGGCACGTGTCAGTCGAAGTAAAGGTCACATGTTACTTGACCATCCAGTAGCAGTAGCAACAGCAGTTTGTATAACATCATTAGACAAATTGAACGCAAGCAGTACCCACCGCGAGGAGGAGGCCTTGTGTTCTATGACCAAGTTTTGGCCGTCGTACGTTCCACGAGGCGATTCAGAAGAGTATTGCAATTGAATCTTTGACCTGATATTTTCCACACACGAGCCAATAGCAGTAAGTCTCAAAGCAGAAGAAGCATACTACTACTACCACAGATACTGCCTTCCGGCCATCTGCAGTGACCACCACTCGAATAATCTACTACTAACAAGCTCTTCTTGCCTGCATGTATTCTTGAAGGAGGTCAGCCATTCGAGATGGTCCTGGTTATGTTATTTTGTAGTTGTAGGCAACAAGAGGAAACACACGATATCACACACTGTAAATCTCTGGCTATGTGCTCGTCAATAAGGCTTTATAGGTCGTCATTTCGAATCCTACATCGCATGGGCAAGTAGAGTGCAATGCGAAAAAAAAAACCTACTTTAACATTTTTGGCCACTAGGAAGAGCGACGGAGTGGATCCGTCTTTACATCTGACTTCGATACAGTTTTCTCGTAAACCGGACCGTTGAGCCTCGAATTTAGGGCCCAAACTAGACAACAAACACAGGACAAACAATACAGAAGAACTTCTTAACGAAATAACGACGATATTGAGTATATTTATGTTATCACGCTGTAGTACGTTTCCACATTGGGGACGTGGTCCATCTTCTCAGTTTCATACACTCGCAGCAGTCCTGTTGTCAGATCGAGGCAGAAATACCGCATCCTCCAATTCCGTCTGATTTGCCAAAGCAGCACACCAATTACATGTGCGTCCATGCATCATATACCCGCTGAGATATGGGTGCTTACAAGACTTGCACAGGGAATGTGGCGTGATGTCTTCTTCTAGTGCTCTTGCACAATGAAGTAACCTCACGGAACGACTAGACGATATTGGCGCATGTTTGATAGCAAGTATGCTCATTTTCACACAAATCACCCGCTTTTCCGAGCTCGTTTTTCCAGATAGCCGCTCTTGCATGAGTGCACGTAGGAGTGGAAATGGAGCTTCCACAAAAGCAGCATTTTCTGGGTTATTTTAAGAAGAAGGGAGTGAAATATAACTACAACTGTACCATACTCCAGAATAAGACAGGATTTGATGTACAATTTTTTACAATTTTTTTGCTGTGACAGCAGATACAACAGCATCCAACTACAATGAATCGACTAACACCGGATCGGAAGCTTGAATGTAAAGAGGGGTGCAGTCGGCACTGCCCGTGTGAATCTCTAGGCAGTTCTATCACAGTTGGTAATTACAAAGCGAGACGGTAAGTTTTGCGCTATATACCCAAATCAGCCTATGTGGCACATTTAAGATAGGTTGGTATCATTCTACTTAATGACCTCCCTCATGCCGACGGGAATGATCGATGTTGAATCTCCCATTTGCATCGAGCCTAGTGGGTCCTCAGCTCCATTCGCATGATCTTGATTCTGGAAAAACAAATTAAACGGAATAGCCTAGCACTCAGCAATCTGAAGAGAGAGAGATCCTAAGAACATGTAGACGCAATTTTCTTACTGTGTAGTAGCTCAGAACTTCACTCTTCTCATCGAACACAAAGTATCGTTTCCTCCAGTTAATACCACTAATTTTTCCGAGTACAATGTAAGTCACGTATGTTGGAAGTGGCTTCATATTTGAAACAAGACTGGAAGAAATTCAAATAATAACCTTTTCCTCGCACGTTTGTATAAGTATCCACCCCTTGCAATATCTGACGAATAATCCATCATGTAGTAGGAGAGTACATGAGTGGAGTGAGATTGTAGACGACGTTCTTATGACAACCAGCAGACCTTCCGTCTTGAAGCTTGACCCTTTTGCTCCTGAATTTTCCGAATCAGCCATAGAGGATTCATGAACTGGCAACTTGAGAGTACTCCCGTTGCTAGCAGACGTATCGCCGCTACCTTTGTCCATGGTGCTTCTCTCTGCCATGCAACTCTTTCACAAAAATCCTATCGAGCACCTGTATTTTGTCTAAAGTTAGGCTTCGATTGTCGTGGCATAAAATTGATCGTATGACTGTAGCCCAAAATCGAGGAGTGCACAATCGAATCTCCAGTATGTGATGCAAACGTTGAAGGAATCAACCAGCGTCAACTTATGCTCGTATTTACCTCTTCCCCCCCTACCGTGTGTTGCAATGACGTGGGGCACTCAATGTGGCGTTGCCTGGACCCAGGCAAAGGTGAGGGGTAGGAGTGACAGCAGCAGCAGGAGCCTGCAGCAGTTCTTTCGTTCCTCCTCCCCCTCTTTTTCTTCCTCCTCCTTGGTGGCCCTGTGGAAAGATACACTGCCTACCGAGTTAGTCTTCTCTTTCGGCGAGTCAGACCCAACGACCACAAACATATCGTGATTTAATCCAAAATATAACTTGGTTTATATCGTGCGACAACTATGATTAAGGATCATTAAATAAAAAATGATCGGTGTTTTTAGTACCTCCGAAGCCTGCTGCCGGTACGTGCACTGAGGGCAAATCAATGTTGGTGAAGTGTTGCGCTTTGTTCGAGCAAAAGGAACAAGGGATACTTTCCACTTGATTAACCAACTATGAACTAAAAAAAACTATTTAACTTGTTTGTTCCGACTCCTCTTCTCACCAACAACAACTAGATCTACTAGGAGTACTTGTTTCTTCCGAGGATCTGCTGCCGTCCCGTGTCGCAGTGTACCAAACGCATTGATAGCTGCCTTTTTTTAGCTAGTTTTATCTGACCCTGTGCGTTCTTGGTGAATTTATCTAATAGCATCCCCGAGTAACCCGCAACAGAAGCGAAGCAACACAAACAACAAATTCACAAATTCGGTCTCATGTTGGATATTTACAGTGTATATTTCTTCCAGAAAAGATCTCCTCCACAGTGCCCCGTGGGACGTCGTTGGGCCGTAACATCAACCGATCAATCACTGCTCGCAGAAAGAGAGGAGGAAGGAGGAGGAGCACCTGCAGAGTTTGTCCTTCATATTGTGTGGAGCTGTTCGCTGCTAGCAACTTGAATCTACCTCACCATATTACGGGTCACTACAGATTAGCGCAGGTGTTAAAGATGAAAATGCACGATTTGCTAACGACAACTTTCTCTCTTGTTGATTGCTGCATTATTGACGCGACGACGAATTTCTTTCTTGTCGGTGGCTCTTTTGACGCGCCGTGCACACACTCGCACGCACACAAATGCCCACACACGCGCGCACACGCACATACGCATTCAGCTAGAGAGACTTCCAGGACCCACCTCGATCTCGAATGGCGGATCAGGTATCATCAATCTCCGCGTTTACGGGTTGGTTCGATGACAAATTCAACCTATGAAAACCCGTACAACTACATTAGGTAAAGTTTCAGATAGTTGGCGATCCCAAGTTATTTGATGGGGCCCCGTTTATGGGGGTTTATGTTGACCAAGGAGGAAAGGTACGCTATCAGCCAAGTCGCTGTCGTAGTCGTCGTTGTGTGTTCGACCCGCGCTTGCATTTTTTGACACGCGCTCTTCTATTCTTCCATTCAGCTGGCATCAAAGGAGTTCACCAACGATTTCTTTCTCTACTGGTCGGAAGATAAAGGACAGTGGATTGTGGGGAACGATCCCAACTCGGGAGAGGTGAGCAACAGTAGCGACAACGACAGGAGGATACTGTCAGAAGCTGTGTTGTTTGTTAATCGACTTTAGGGGTGGCTGTACTGCGCTTGTCCGGCTCCTGCGCCTGATTTGGTAAAGAATTAGTTCTAGTGTTATCTGGCCTCTTATGCACAAATAGCTCTTATACTCGTTGTCGTCCTATCATCATCGTCGTCGCCATCATTAGATTGACATTGAGTGGAACTATTGGGACCCTGAAACGGAATCTTGGAAAGATGATGGAAGCCTCAAAGTACACACACACACACACACACACACACACACACACATATATATATATATATATATATATATATATTAAAAAGATTGTGACTGAAAAATGAAGATTGGATGTTGTGGTAAATAATAGATTCTTCGCATTTCGGGACCACCCGCGGTCGTGCCAGAGCCTGCTGCTGTGTCACAACCTACTCAAGTACAAGAGGGATTAAACCAACAAGGCACCAACACCGAAGTAAAGTCCAACGAAGAGAAGAATGATGGGGGGGGGGATCCCTTAGATGCATTTATGGCTGAGATTGCTGGAGTTGTGAAACAACAAGCAGAACAAGCGAAGAGGGCTGGAAAGGAGCAAATGCGACGTGTTGAAGATATCTATGACGCCGAGGAGGTTATTCTGTTTTTCTTCTTCGTCATTATTTTGTTTATTAACGTAGCATTCGTTATCGAAAAGGCCTTGGAGAGAGAGGAAGCTGCGATGGCTAGGGTAAAAAATGCTGCTTTCTTGCGCGGAGCGAATCTGGAGGGGGACGGCGACACGGAATACGATCAATACGGCAACCCGCTGGGGATGGACTTGAGGAAGGTGGAGAGCTTGGCTGCTCTTGACCATTCCAAGATAAAGTACCGAAGCTTCAAGAAAAACTTCTTCAAGCCCCACCCCGAAATCAACAATTACACCGGTGAACAAATGCGCAAGTTCTACGAAGACAACCAGATCCAATTATCGGGAGGGAAAAGTTAGTTAACCACTGCACCACTCCTCGCTGCTTTGTATGGAGCGTTCTGACTTGTTGATCTTTCTGATCATCCGTGTGCTGCTGGTGCTTCCTCCTCCTCCTCCTCCTCCTCCTCCTCCTCTACTCAGAGCCTCCTCGTCCCTGCCCAGAATTCAAGTTGATGTCTCTCCCAAAACGCATAAACCGCAACCTCGAAAAACAGGGCTTTTCCTCGCCGACGCCGATTCAGGCACACCACATGATTTAACCGCCCCCCCCCCTTCCCTCCCTTCACCATCATCTCACAAATAGGAGTCATAATTTTAAGCGAGTTGTAAATTAATCCGTAGGCCTGTTCAATCCCTTGTATTCTCTCTGGCAGCGATCTTCTAGGTTATGTTAGTACAATGCAGCAGCACCAGCAGCACTACTACTACTAGTAGTAGTTTGATCAGAGAGTGTACGCAATGAGAAGAAAGCTTTCAATCTGCATTGTTAGTTTATGATGATGATGATGATGATGATGATGAGCGTGGTGTTGTAAAAGGAGGCTGCTACCCTCCTCGTCCTCACCATCTTCTTCTTCTTCTTCTTCTTCTTCTTCTTCTTCTGCTTCCTTTCTACCTACCTACCTACCTACCTACCTACCTACCTCTGATAATATCTCTGCCCTTCCCCCTCCCCATTGGATCATAGGAATCGCAAAAACTGGATCTGGGAAAACTGTTGCGTTCGTACTACCGATGCTGGTTGCAAACCCCTCTTCTTCTCCTCCTTCATCATTTTCTTCTTCTTTACTACTACTACTACTTCTACTACTACAACTATTACCACCACCGCTCGATCATCATCATCATCATCATCATCATCAATCAGAACAAAAGCGATGTGTGATGCATGGTTGTTGGTAATAAATATAACAGAGAAGTATGTGTTCTACTTCTACTTCTTCTTCTTCTTCTTGTTCTTGTTCTTTTTCATTCTTCACAGGTTCACATTGCGGACCAACCTGCCCTCTCTGAGGAAGACGGTGCTGACGACGACACAATAATAAGCCCTCTCCCGTGTTATCCTCCTCCTCCTCCTCCACCAGAACCCTGTCCAACTGGGATTCCGGCAGCAATTTTTGCTTCCAAACTCTTCGCCATTTTTTTTAAGGC